>PVHY01001766.1:0-145727 GCA_004024945.1 Uropsilus gracilis
AAAAAAAAAAAAAAAAAAAAAAAAAAAAAAAAAAAAAAAAAAAAAAAAAAAAAAAAAAAAAAAAAAAAAAAAAAAAAAAACTGGCTAAGAGTAGTTGCAAAGGTAAATCAATTAAGGATGTAATTAAGGACACCTCATTGAAAGATTTAATTACAGGGAAGATGCTTGCAATATTTCACAGTAAATGACAACTTTATAAGTTATAATTCAAAAAAGCAAAAGATATATCCATAGACATAGTATCCATGGGACATAGTATCCATAGTATCCATGGGAGACTTTCCAGTGAAGAAGGGTTGCAAGAGAAGTCACTCAAGTTACTATGAAAGAGCAAATATCATCTGGAAATGCAATTAAACACTTCATAGTCACTGGATATAACAAATGAAAATATTTATGGTATAAAGCAGTAAAGAGAAATACAAATTCTAGATATTTATAAGGAAAGAATTTTAAGGATAAGAGGCATTCCTCAGAGAAATAGTGAATGTGTACTTATTCTACTGATCAAAAAAGAAAATGGAAAGTTAAAAGAGGTGCCAAGATAAAAGTAAGTCTTTGATACTGGCTTTGAGGTAGAATTGGGATACTTTGCTTAGTCACATATGGCAGTAAATTAGGTCTACATACATATGAGACCTAGTCATTTTATAACATGATTGAGATTATAGAAGTTGAGAACTAAATGACTGATGAAGAGTCAGAGGCATTTCAGAATATGTATAACTTCAAGACCATGTATCATCACTGGAATGACAATCAAAATGTTTGCTTGTGAGATTGTCTAAAAAGTGTTAATGAAATATTACATATGTGTAAGTTTATGTGTATTCAATTCCATGAGAACACATTTTACTGTGACATTACACTAACCGTATAAGCACTTTCTTTGGCACTGCTGAGGTTCTGGTCACCATTATGCCATGTAAACTGGAAGTCCTGGGCCTGAGGGACATGTGACATCTCTGCTTTGCTTTTAAATTCCAAGGTCAAAATGGTAGGTGGTAAAAAAATGCTTAGAATGATCTTTGGAAGAAAATAAAATAAGTAGTAAGGGTTATACAAGATGCAAGTATTCAAATAACAAAATTAAGATTTTAGTGCATTTTAATTTTCTGACAAGTATCCAAATCAGTTGTTATCCTGATTCTACACGTAATTTGACTCAACAAATTCAATTCTAGAAGTGTCTCTTTCAGAATACTCTAAATACAACTGTAAGTGGATAATATTCATTTCAAGGTTGGCAAAAGACTGATATCAAATTAAATGTTCACCTATAAACAGCTTGTGTGGGACACCCAGCTGTGGAATACTATGCAACCATAAATAAGCCAAAAGCAATTTTGAATATACTGCAATTTTGAAAAGATATCAAATTTATATTATTAGATAAGAAAAACCAAGTTAAAGAGCAATATACACAGTATGATACCACTTTTGTAAATGAAAGTTTGACATATATCAATATATATATACATACATTTAAAAGTTTAAAAAATGCATAATGTCATTGCTTATTCCTAGGGTCAGGACAGTGAAAAATATTATTTTTTAATAAGAATATGACTTTAATAATTCCTTAAATCCAGTTAGGTAGGTATTACCAAATAAAACATAATTAGATTTATTCATAAAATTAAATGAAAACTATAAAACATATCAAGTATCACCTTCTGCTAGACTGTTCTCCTTTGGTACACAAATAATTTCTCTGCCAGAAAAACCCAAGGATGGTATAAATTCACACAGTCAGTTTTTCCATATTGTTATCATTTTTTAACTTATTTGTAATCATTTCAAAAAAATTTTCATATGTAAATCATATGGGTTTTCAATGTAAGTATGTAGAAGATTGACTAGATGTTCTGAAAATTAACTAGCTGAATAATACCTCTTTCAAACCAAAGTTAGGTCTGAAAGTTCTAGATTTAAGGAATAAAAATAAGATTCATCCTGAGTGTCTACCTTCCATGATTAAATAAAATGAAGTCATATCCTTACTAGTGGTCATTTTTTTGTACTGAAATAATCTTTTGCTGATTTATTTCAAAACTTCACCCCTGGAAAGGTTTTCTGAGCTTTCCCCAGTTCTCATAGAATTTTGCTTGTGTATATATTGTTTTCACATGCGGACCCCCAAATACAAGCACCCAATCTAGGTTTAGAAATATTTTTATTACCAGGTACAATGATAATATCATACTAATTAATTCCTAATCCACTTCCCAAAGAGGGTTCACATTCTTGTGCTCTCATGCAGTGCAGAACAAGAAAGTTCCAAAAAAGTATTCAGTGACACCAAGACTCCCAATCTGCCTTTTCAAGGGTAAATTGGAATCTGCTATCCTAAAACATTTAAATGAGTTTGCCCTTCCTCATAACCCTACATGGGCTATAAGGGCTGGAAAATAATATGGTTTACTGCAGTACAGAGACTTTAAGTAGTTAAGTCAGTCTATCAATTCACTATATATGAAGATAAAACATATAACCTTGCTTTATCTAAGTCTCTTTTTTGGTATATGGTACATGTGGAGCAAGAAGTCATTAAGTTCTCATTAATAAGAATTTCTAGGAACTAAAGTATATACAGGACACTGTTAAATGGATTTCTCAAAATTCCAGTTATTTACACTCCATCTCACTCTCTGAACATTTAAAGAGTTATTGTCAGAGTTTGTAAAATGAGAGATATATCCAGTCAGATCTCAATTTCAACATTTCTGAGGCTGAAATCAAAACAAATGAAAGGAGAAATCTTTCTGCAATGATTGTTTCTCTTATATTTTGTTAAAAAGGAGTTTATAACAATAAACTCCTAATTGAGATCATCTTTGGATGACATTTCTTATTTCTCTATTCTCACTAGTAAGAATTAAAATATACAACCACTTTTATGTATTTCATTTATCTCTGTTTACTTGTGTTTTCTATGGTGTACACCAAAAATACATTTTTAAAAAGTCATTTATAGGCCGGGCATGGTGGCTCGTGCCTGTAAGCTTCAGCCTATGAAGCAGCCGGGGCTAGGGATCACGGTTCAAGTCCCGCCTGGGGCCCGTAGCAAGACCTAGTTCCAAAAAATAACTGGGTGTGGTGACGCGCGCCTGTAATCCCAGCTAACTGGGAAGCTGAGGCTGGGGATGGCTTGAGTCTGTGGTACCCCGGGCAACATGAGCCTGCAGTTCCACGGGCAAAAATAGCGAGACCTAGTCTCAAAAAAAAAAAAAAAAAGTCATTTATTACAGACACATCATATTCTTAAAAAAAAAATCTATAAAGATGCAAATCTTGCCTTAAGACAGCCAGCCTGTGTCTATGCAGGTGTCTCTCTTCTTTTTTTTTTTTTAATCTGCCCCCTTCAAAATGTGACCACTTTGCCCACCTATGTCTATGCAGACATCTCCTTTCTCAGTAAACTAAGAAAAAAACTCTATGAAGAATAAAATTAAAGTATAAAATAAAGACATGTAACTCATTGCTGATACTTAACCCCTTTTATTTCATTTCATAAGCATATGTATTTCTTAGACTTGAACACAACCTAAACCTTTAGGCTTAGTTAAACATCTTTAAAGTTAAATGTTTTCAGTAGATAACTAAATTACTCCTGATGATTCAAGGTGGTATGAGATTAAACTGCAATGAAATAGGAGAATTTCAAGATGTTTAATGGTGTGACCTATGTTTAAGGGCAGGCTTATAAAACAGCCAGTTATTGTCTGAAACAAAACAATGGATGAACAGAACAACAGAATCTGTTAATCTCATAAAAATATTTGTATTCTTTTTTTTTAATCCTTGCCCATTCTATATAGTTGCATTCTTAAACTGAGAAAAACTTCAATTAGAAGTCTCTTATCAGAGCAATAGGGCTAATTAATAATGAAATCTTGAACAAGTTTGTACATGCTTTTAACTTCTAACCCTCTTCACATGAGTATGCTTTGTGATAGACACATCAGATAACACCTATCCCCATTAAAAAAAAAAAAAAAAAACTGTAGCAGTGTGAAATACAAGAGCTGCCAGAGCTTTCACTGGGAAAATCTAGCTCATCTATGATAATCAAATATATTAATGGTTCTCCTGAAAATATTGTTCTGGAATAAGTAAAAAATAAACTCAAGAATACAAAACTTTAATGTAAACTCTATAAAACAATTCACCTTTAACCAAGAGTTCTTCCTCATTTTCAGGCGCCCCATCCACATGTCTGTCAAGAGCATTTGGGTACAGGTATGTGAAACAAAAGGTCGCACACCTCCAGACACAGCCAGTTTCAAACAGGTAGAATTGCTCCAGTTCTTGAGTTCATAGGTCAAGAGTTTCATGGCCATTCTCTCATTCTGCTTAAATGCCTTCTCCAACACATCCAGGGCAAGCTGGCCAAACTGTCTGTAACAACACCATGGTGAATGACGAAAACAAATGCAGTTAGAACCCCAGAAATATTCAAAATGATTAGATAGGAGACTCAGAAAAACTGATACAAAGAGCTAATAGTAACTTAATCATCTCTTTATGAAAGTTGTCTTAAAGGAATTGCTTCTCAGAAAATGAATTGTTCTCCTTCTCCCAAGGGAGCTGAAGGAGAGGGCTTATGCTGAAGCTTACAGAATTTGGTTTACATAAGAGCACACAGGCCATTCACAAAAGTGGTCAATTTACATCACAAAATAAATTATTAACCTTGGCTCAGGCATCCCTGATAGCCCTAATAAAGAATTTTTTGACAGAAAAGATTGTTCGAAACCAATCTAGAAATTAAGGAAAACTATGGAAACTTTTTTCAATAAGATTGTATAAAATTCATACATGACTTAAGAAGCTACAACCAGAGACACTCTCAGATGATTTTCCAAAAAGTTATTTTCTTAGCAAAATGGATTCTACCATTTTCTGGAATTGCTTTTAAATGAAAGTTATTAATTAGTTATTATTAATTCTAGTTTCCTAGCTTTCCTCACCAATGTAACCCTTTAGTAATCAAAAAATAAAAAACATTTCTAGGTTTCTATCATTCATCACTGTCTGGCTTTTTAATATATTTATTTGTTTATTTAATTAAGTGATATTTAAACAACAGGTTTAATGTGACTTAGTAACAAAGAGTTTGAGAGTTGGAAGAAAACTTCAAAATCATAAATTAGACATTTTATACTTTAGGAAACTAAAGTCCAAAAATCTAGTCAATTGACTTGCCTAATTTATAAGCATCAGGACTAGGCGCCAAGGCTCTTGACTTAAAGGATTCCTCTCTTCCTTTGATTCCACAAAGCTCCAAAAAATGTTTAATGTTATGTTAAAATGTCTTATATTAGTGGAGACTCCATGAATGTATGATATGTATGACAACATGTTTACTTATCATATAAGGTTTCTAAGGTGAGGGAGATAAAAGTGTCTAACCATTCTAAGAACTGTCGATGTTTAGTATGAAGTGAAGAGAGAACTCCTACTTTGAGTAATTTTTCAATTCGTCTGAGGCATCATCCACCATGTTGCTCTCCCGAGCTTCATGGGCCATTGCTCGGTAGAGTATACAAGCAATCACAGCCTTAGCAGTGGCTTCCTCTCCATGTTGCCAGAAGAACATGGCCATCTTCTGCCTTTTCATTAGCACAGCCCACACCAGCAGGTCATTGTAGGGATAAATAAAACCAGTAGAATCAGGGTCATCAGAAAATTTTAGTTCTTCTTTTGACTTCTTCCTTGATTTAGGGACAACGGATTTTTCCTTTTGAAAAATAAAATAGGAATTAGATTTCCAGATACTCAGGCTCATGATATCCTACCTAATGAAACACATCCTAGATATCACAGATAATTTTTTTAAATCACTCCTTGAAAACTCTCTAAAGAAAAACCCAACAATTTTTTGACCTTTTAAAGTAATCTATTTCTCATTGTAGCTAATTAATTCAGGGACACTGAGATGAGATACATCTATTCATTTAACATAACTTAAAACATTACATACATGTGGTATGGGAATGGGTAGCTTGGTAGATGGTATTTCAAAGAACAAATTTAAAAAAAATATTTTAAATTCTAAGGAAAAAGAAAAAAATAATTAAATATCACATCTTTGGAGTAGGAGCACTAACTATATGATAACTTGCAATTCTCTGAAGAAATGGTTTAAAAAGCATATCGGATAAAGGCAAACTATTAAAAAACAGTCTAACTTTACCTTAAAAATAGATTTACTATCTTCCCACTAGAAAAGCACTAGTGTTGCCAATATACATTCAAACAGATTAGTTTCACATTTTCTTTATTCTGATTATATTCCTCTAGTGACAATAATGGCAATAAATATCATCCTCTATCTGGTAAGCACATACTTTATGATTCACCTCTCACTTCCCTACAACCCCACTTTCTTCTATGTCACTGCGTCTGTATCTCTGTTTCAATACTCATCATATAGTTATGGCTTTTAAAAAGGTAAAACCATTTCTCAGTCATCATCATATGAATGAGACAGTTGACTGAGAATGTCTCAGACATTCTCCCAATGTCTCCCCGATGAATTTGACAGAACAAATATCTCCCAAAATCAACCAAGGACACCAAAATAATGCCTGGAAAATGATAAGATTCAAAAAGTATTCTTTTTAATGAAAGGAGATGACAGAAATTGCAACAAGCTTCCTCTATTTCCATAAATAAAGGGAACTTTTCTATCATAGGAGCTCTGGAAAGGGAACCTATTTCAGCCTATATGGTTAACATTCATATAGAAATTTTTGAGTTAAAGCATTAATTACCAGAGGAAATGAGATTTTGTTAATAACAACATAGACACAAATACCTTATCATTGACCATTGCCATACTATAACGGTCAGCTAAAAATTATTTCAAGAAAACATCAAAAAGCAAAAAACAAGATGCAGAATGATCATCTGAGCAAACAATAAAGAGGAAAGAAACATTCACATCCAATTAGCCTTGGAAAAGGGGAATGAATGGAGTTGGTGCTAGACTAATAATTATGTTCTCTTAGTACCACCCCATGAACTTCCTTCTTGAGTCATCATTTGTATGGACAAGGTAGAGACAGAAAAGAATAGAAACTGAAGTTCAAGGCCTCAGCAATCAATAATTGCCAATGTTTTTTTCTCACTGTTGTTAGCTGACAGTGCCATGTTTTTTACTTGTGTCTTTTGCCTGGTTCTTGTAAATGGTCTTGCTATTTGTAATAAGTCTCTTTGCCTAAGTTTAATGAAGAAACAGTCACTTTCTACAAGAACTGTTTCATTTTAAGCTTAACAATAATCCATACCTTGAATTTGTAAGGCTGAGCAGTTCTGATGAACTGGGAATGTAGTGTGCTTTCTGCAGATTCATTTTTGTTTCCCAAGGAACGTCTCTGGTGGAGAGGATGCTGAGAATGGCTCTGAGCAATGCTGGAAACTCGCTGGCACATGTTATTTTTTTAAATTAAATAAATGACATTTTTATTTTTTAAATAAAATAAAAAGGGAAAAAGATTAAAGTGGTAATGACTAACATTTTATTTCCAGACAATAATAAAAACCAAACATAATGTTGTATCCTACAAATATCCAATGAGTCTTCCTTTCATCCTGATCAGTAATAAAACTATGAATCACTCACCCAGTAAAAGCCTCAAACGAACTCCTATTATAAGCACATGGTTATTTCCTGACATCTTAGAGAACATGTTCTTTCCCTATTATACATCTGCATTCCTTCCCTATGTGGAAATTCCATTAGAACCAATGAATGTTCTGTATACTTGGAGTAAATTCCAAATGGGCAATAAAGATTCATAGCTCTGATAAGAAAAAGTTCCCATTCACAAACAGTTCCAAGGTTAAGTTTGAAAGTTATGGAATTTCTCCAGGTGTTATAAAATATCTCCATTGATATTCCAATGACTAAGTTCAATAACAATACAAATCAATACTCAGCATGAAGCTTTTGTTACTTATAGTGAGAAACAACAAAAAAGGCCCTCTTAAAAGGACTATAAACATTTACTATATAAACCATAGGTTTTGAATATTTATTCTTAATTTGTGCTTTATGGATATAAATTAGACAAAAATCATAAAGACTCTAAAGATAATACTAAATTATGTTATTATCATGATACAGTTTAATGACATCATTTGTAATAACTTATACTTGTGATTAGCAGTTATTGTATAGTCTACAAACCAGCAGTCTGGTTTTTTCAGATATTATTTTATGCAACTCTTTTTATAAATTTATGTAAAAGGTGTTAATATTCCCATTTTATACATGAGAAAATTGACACACCGGTTGTTTCTCACTGAAAAGTACTTATCTTCTAATGATTTGACCCCAGATCTCTCTGACTCCAATGCAAGCTATAATATATTTACTGGGTATAAAACTGTAAGGTGCACTCCTTTGTTCAAAAAATAAAATCAAAGCAATATTAATTTCATACCCATTTCTAGCTTTCCATGCAAGCTCCCTTGTAAGAAGCTTCACAAAAAAGAATATTTTGCTTAAATGAAAGAGTTAATATCTTAAATGAAAGAGTTCATATCTTTATGCTTTTGACATCTAAACAAAGAATATTTTCTCTTCAAGCTTTGGGGGTTTTTTTTTTGTTTTATTTTTCATTTAAAAAATTCAAGTTGGGCTTTCACTTCACCAGATTTTCAAAACTAGAGGTCAAAGTGACTTGATACATTAAGATTTTTCATGTGTTCATATCCCAAACTACCTTTTCGGTCTATGTCTCCCAAGTTTCTAGCACTTCTGCAGCAAAAAAAGGTCTTCTTTGTCACTGTAAAAACACACTCGGATGTCCACAGTGTTGTGTCTTTCATGCCTCTCTCGCTCTACCAAAAATGGCCCAACTACCTTTTCTAACACTTTCATTATCCTCTAACAAACACTAGTCTTTTTCTTTTGCTGACCCATAGTAGCAGGTTTGTTTCAGTAACAAATAATGCTTCTTTTGCTAATCAATTAACCAGCAACTCTAATTGTACATTCTTAGACTTCCAAAACTGATAGAAATGTAATATGTATATTACATACAATTTTAAAGCACATTCTGCACACATCTTCCTATATCATATTATGTATTTTTTCAGTTTATAGATCTAAACTAATTAAGTTTTTGAGCTTTGTGGGTTTGTTTTTAAAGGAAGAAACTGGTCATCTTCCCTTCTAACTTCACTCACCCCATTTCTTCTATGTCAATATAGCACACACTTCATCCTCTTTTTCATTATGGCTAGTTAGTCATAAATGTTTCCTTGAGCAGCTTCTAAACTTTTAATCTTTGTGTCCATCCTAAGACAGTAAGACTGCATTTTTGCACAGTATTTCACATATTGCAAATCTTCAATAAATGTATATCAATACAATATCCATTTTAGAAGCTATTCCCATCTCAACTTCTCAAGTCATTAATGTCAAAGTGTAAGTTCCAGTTATCCTTAATTTTACTAGGGTACTTTTCACATATGCTACCTTGTGTTTTCTGAAGAGGTTGTTGTATAATGCTCTGAAATTTTTTCTAGTATAGCTGCTTCGATAAGCACCACCAATGAGGTATTCTATTACCAATCCAATGTCAATCAATGTTATTTTGTAGCTCGAGAGAATGGCATGCTGAAAGAAAAACACATACTGAATTATAATTTGCAGTTTGCTTTTACAATCTCTATCGTCATGCCATTAAAACATAACCAAATCAACTGCAAAGATATCAAATAATATTTTTCAAACAGGTTTGCAAACTGACCATTTAATATGCAGCTAGTGATGTAATCTGCTTCTTCAAATTTGAAAAAAAAATGATGAGCTTTAATATTTTTTTACTTCACAGATATCAAATGTCTGTTTATATCTATTTATCCAGTCACTCTCTCTCCCTCTCTCTCTCTGATGTATACCACACTATAAAATACATCTAAATATAGTATAAAAGATTATTTTTAACTGGATGTGATATAACTGCTACAAGAGAAGCAAAAGTCACTGTAGGATGAACACTATGCTCACTCTTCAGTTTCTTATTGAATTGGCTATAACACTTCACACTGTTTACTACATCATATACAAAAAAACTATGGAAGGAAGTAGAACGATAGATATAAGGAATATGGAGTAGCAAAAACAAATGAGATATCATGATATGAATCTGTGCCAAGATAAATGTTTTAAGTAGTAGATTTCTAAGAACATGGATCATAGTCTAAATAAAAACCATTTTGATCTCATAAAACCCTCCTTAGAACTTCTTTGTAACTGCATTTCTGCATTTCTGAATTGATAGCATGCTTTTAAAGACACACCAACTACCTACCAAGATCACTGAAATACTATAATGTTCACAAAGTGTTAAACAAGAAATAAGGCTAGATAAATTACTTAATTTAGCTTTCATATTCACATCTTACTCTTTAAAAAACCAAAAATAAAATTCTTATTTACTCCCAATTAAGAGCATATTTAATTTATTTAGCTGTCTTCAGTTTACTACAGTAGAACAGCCTTTTTTCTTCCCTCCTCTCACAGGATCAGCTTTTAAAAAACATTAATAAAAGTCATTTTCATCTGCATGAAAATCAATGCAAACTAAGTTTACATCAGCACAACACTTTTGCTTAATACTAATTTGTCAACTAAATGTCTTCCTCTCTAACCCTTTCACACCAGCTCTCCCACCATGCAACATATCCAGAAAGCCATAATCTTGTCATCAAGATACTAGAATTCAGACAAAGAGAAAAAAATCTAATGTGCCATCAATGAATTTTAACCATAGTGACAAATAAAAGACATCCTCAATTTTCTGCTGCTATGAATAAAAATTTTCAGTAATTAAAAGAGAAAGAATTAAGGCACAAAGGTCTTAAAAATCGGAAAGTTTCAGTAACTAATGAAGAATCAGTTAATTTTATATTAACTCTAACTTAGTTCAAAGTTCAATGAGAACAACATGAACAAATATGAGCAAAGGAACAGAGCAGCTGGATTCATCTTGGATCCTTAGAACAATGCTTAGACTCACAAAAGAGGTGATAAAGCCCCCAACTATTGTTAATATTCAAAACAGTCATAACAAAAGCGATGGGAATCACATTAATCCTGCAATTAAGAGACTGAACAGACTGTTTATTTTCAGCGGTATTATCATCTTCACTTTCATACAGTTGTTTGACATTGTGATTAGGTTCTGACTGGAAGTTTTGTATTTCTCCAAATCATGCTTATATGAGGAGATAATCATTAGCTAATGCCAATTATTCAATAGACCAAATATTTAAAAGTCTAAAGTAAATAACAGGAAAAACTGTGAGAGTGTAATGTGGTGAGAAATTATTCAGAGTAGCATATCTACATTTTAAAATCCATATCTACATTTTATATAATAAAACTGACTACACCTCCATCACAAAGCTAAGGCAATTCACAAAGAAAATTGCACACCTTTGTAATAAGGTTACCTGTTTTACATCTCGGACAAGATGATGCAAGAGCATATTAGTAGGCCCCTGTTTCTGTAATAAAGAACAAAGGAAGAATTACTCATCTCAATTATCATGTGCTAAGAGACAGAAATGTTATTTCAGGATGCATAAAAACTAAGTATATTAAAATTTTTTTCTTTATTATCTTTAGTCATGAAACTTAAGGTATATTACTTTTAAAGGAAGATATTTCCTAAGATACAATTTTAGTTACTTTTCAAAGCAAGGTATATATAAGTAAGTAGCAAGGATTTAATTTTGTTAAGAGGCAGAAATAAAATTTTAAATAATTTATAACTATCTTTATCATAAATTATACAAACTTCAACAATTCACAGTATTCCAACAATTACTTCTTGAACAATTATTATGTTCAATCAAGTCCTAAGAAATTCAGAAAAAACAAAAAGAACTTTATTCACAGAGCTCTTATAGTCTAATAGAAAAGAAGTGGGAAAAAAATGACCAAAAATATCAAGATGACTGTGATCAAAAAGAGTTGCAAATAATTGTGGGAACAGATCACTGTGAACTAGAGTATTTGAGAAGGCAGAACTCAAACAGAGCTTTTAAGGAAGGATAAAGCTCAAAGGACAAAAAAGAACATTTCAAGAACTGTGTGTGACTTGAGCATTTAATGTTTTTACAATGAATAATCCTGGCTAATTTCAATTAAGGGTTTGTATAGGAAAGTTACAGGGATAGAATTCTAATAGTTGTAGGTCAGGATATTCACACTCAATAAAAGGAATTTGTTCTTATTCATATCATTAGCTTTCATGATGGTCTTGCTATATTTTAAGTTTGTTTATAATTCTATTTTGTGTAATGACTAGAGGAAAACACAATAATAACCATAGGATAAAATAAAGTTAGTAAGAATGGCCTTTCTTGATTGAAAAATTTGTCTCTCTGTAAACTATCTTTGTCTAAGAACATTCAAGGAGAACTGAACATTCAGGATTTAGCTTAAATTAAACCTTAAACTGCTGAGCATGGTGGCTCGTGCCTGTAAGCTTCAGCCTATGAAGCGGCCAGGGCTAGGGATTGCAGTTCGAGTCCCACCTGGGGCCTGTAGTGAGACCTAGTTCCAAAAAAATAGCTGGGCGTGGTGGTGCATGCCTGGAATCTCAGCTACCTGGGAAGCTGAGGCTGGGGATTACTTGAGTCTGTGGTACCCCGGGCAACGAGAGCCTGCAGTTCCACAGGCAAAAATAGTGAGACCTAGTCTCAAAAAAAAAAAAAAAAAAAATTAAACCTTAAACTAATTAATGAGCAACTCTTTAGGGAAGTGACTGATGAATATTCCAGTACTCACTGTATTGTAAAGCTCTTCCAGTCGGGGAATAGTAAGAAAGCGATGGAGGTTCACTCCATATTCTATTAAGAGCTTCACAAAATCCACCCGATCCATCATTAAAGCATCTAACATTGCTTGTTCCAGTGAGCCAGGCTTCATGAGGGTAGAAGTAAGAGACAGAGACAATAAAGAAAGTAAAAATAACATCAAAGTAGAAATAATAAAATATTGTTTGTATTTAAAGTAAAATCTATGCAGATATTATAATCATAAAATATATCTTATTAATTTATGCTCAGAACTTGAGTGAGAAAAGTAAAAATTAAAATTGATGATATTAAATATATCTGGAATGAATTTATTATGATAAAAGGCTGACTACTGTAAAAACATTTCTCAAATTAGTTAATAGGTTTAATGTAATTCTAATAAAAATACAAGGTTTGTTTTAGGGTTTTTGTTTTTTTAATAATTTGGCATGCTTCCATTCAAACCATATTTGGTCAATGGGTATCAATAGCAAGTTAAACATGCTTTTAATCTATTTTAATCTAAAATTCCGTTGAAGTTCTAGTAAAAGGAATTTTTTTTAAAAGAAATGAATCTACAAGAACAAGGAGGTCAAGAGTGCAACATTTGGAAAGTTGGAAAGCAGATGGCCAAATCATAATTGGTTAAGCAGTTCCTAGAAAATGAAACTGGAGAAAAATAAGAACAAAAAAATTTTAATCTGTGACACAGAACTCTGGCAGCATCAGAAAGAAAGAAATGTGTACATGCCAAATCCCTAATGGCAGGACCTGAATGACATTCCAGCAACAGGAATAGTCTACACTACCAGACTACGGCAGTGAGGATCAGATGCTGTATTGAAAGGTCTTTAAAACTAGAATGTTAGAAAACAGCAATGCGTCATATTACTTAGAAATATAGAAATTTCTAATTGTTAGAACTGTCAAAAATATCAGAAGTACTTAACTATTATGAGGTTGGATGCCGTTGTGTCTTTTAATAGTCTTTTAGTATCATTTGCTATTTTAAACTATGTGAATGCATTTATTTAACTCAAAAATAATATGCCTGTAGTATGGTCATAACTGTTATTCTTTTAAATGAAATGTTAAGTGTGATTATTATTAGAAGTATGGATCATCTTTCTTCCTTCTACTTTTCTCTGTTTCCACTTATTTATAGTGTAAGCATGTATTACATTCTAATAAAAAAACATTTTAATCACCAATTTAAGGATATGCTTATTCACAAAATAAACAAGCTCTCTATCTTGTTTTCTTTCTCAACTTTTTGTCAATTTCAATAAAGCTGCAGAGTTAGGAGAAAAAACATTTTCCGGAAGGCAAAACAGATGAGAGGAATGTCTCAGTGATGCCTAAGTCACAGGCACTACATGCCTTCCAAATCACTCTTTCCCTCTGCCAACTTCCTCTTTTGACTCACCCTAACAAATTAAAACACAACATAGAAGTTATCCAAATAACTTCATTTCAATTATACCTGCCAATGTTGCCCATAAATTAGGATATGTTTCTTGGCAATGTCCACTCTGTCCCAAGCCATTGCCAGATTTAATTGTTCTGGTGCTGATAAATTTGTGCCTAGGATATACAAAAGGAACAATCATATATTATATTCAAAATATCAAAATAATAGGCACAAAGTGCTATGGAATGTGAAAAGGGAGGAGTAATTATAACCCTATTCTGAACTCACCCTTTAGCAGAGCTGTTAGGATTGCTAAATCAAGGTCCTGTGATTCCTCAGAATCTGCATCAAATATGGTAATCTGTAACAGTTCAAAAACAGACAAAAAGTCATACATTTTGGAGGCTAGCAATGAAATGCTTTTCAAAGTAACAACAAGTCACTCTTGAATAACGAATGAGAAAAAATTCTTTGCTAAAAAACACAGAATTAATTTTTTAAGTCAACTAGGATTTTATTATTTTAAAAGATCGTCTGCTGTAATGAATACCAGTGTTTCCAAATAAAAATAAGTTTTATGTGGTAGAGGCAACTGTTCAATACAAAAGAGCCAAGACTGGGAAGTTCAAGGCTCCTGGTATGTCACTAACTAGTAGTGATATTTGATAAATATCATATGGCCACTGAGTCTCAGGTACCTTATCCATAAGAGGAAAGGAACCCACTTAATAATCTATAAGGTCACATAAAGATTTTTCAAATATTGTGATTCTCAAGAGATCAAGATGATGGTTTATGTGTGACATGGTTGTAGGAGAACCTCAGGATATACAATGATACAAATATGTGTGTGTGTAATCAAGAAAAAAATAATTTTTTTTAATTTTAATGGAAGAATGTAAAAATATAAAATAATTGTGCTTCTGCAACTTTACATGTTGGTTCCCCCCCCCAACAGTCTCTATATGTGCTTGAATAACATCAACCTTCAATTGTACAGAAGTTAAGAAACAAATTCCTGAAATATGCAAACCCTTAGCTGCTATATCTAGTCCATGCTTGATCATTGCATCAGTCACCAATTATTCTACCTGGTGCCAGGAAGAGGCAAACATAAGGATATCTTTTTATCATACCCTCTTCTTAATTCATTGAATATTGCAGGAAAAATAAAATGGAGTGGATTGTATACAAAGTTTCATCATTTCTGAGCTCAAGTTTTAGTTTCACTATTTTGGAATTACACTACTGAGCCAATCACTAAAATTCCCTATTTCAGTTTTGTCATCACCAAAATAAAAATAAACAATCAGTGCCATGTTGAACTTACTTATGGTGCTATTTCAGATTTTTTAAATACATATTTGAAAGCATACCATTAATTGTGGATATTATTATTAGATGAACTAAGATTCCCAAAGGGATCTTCACATATTTAGACATGGTTTGCCAAGAACTTGCTCAGCTAGTGTGAAGTCAGAGGCTTAAATAGAATCAAATTTTCTATGATTTGGTTCAGTCTTCAGGTTCTAGAATGATCTCTGTAAACCATGATGTATCTGCATGTTGACTATAATTTTCAGCTTTATACCATCCTGATCACTGATAAAATTTTGATGACCCAGAGCAGATATAAAGATGTAAACCTACATTCTCTCAATAAATATTATTTGGAAAAAATTTTTTTGATCAAAACACTGAAATTTTTTTGACTCTACATTATATTATTATACATAGTTTGCAGAGTCCATCTCTACCTCAAATATAGTCTTATGTTTTCCATTATCCAGTATATGTGCAATGACCTGCTGGATGCTATGATACAGTCATCTGACTCAGTAGATAAGTCTAGGTAAGTCATGGAGCTGTTTTTTGTGTTTTTGTTTTTACCTTTCTGAAAATAATTGTGTTCTTTTCATTAGAATTGATCATTTTTTTTGTAACACTGTTGTACTTTCTAAATGCTTTTTCCCAGATATAGTTAGGAATGTAAGGCACTGCAGTAGAAGAGGGATGGAGATCATAAGAAGTCAAGTTTGTTCAACTAAATGTCAGGTTATACATGCTAATTCTATACAATTAAGATAAAGATGAAAAATGCCATACTTTCAAAAATTATGAAAATAATATTATACTTGTGGGAAATTAGGATTTAAGTCAGTTGAGTCATCAACTCATAATACTCACAGAATCCCTATGCACCATGCACTCCATTAGAATTTGAAAAAGGTGCTTGGACTGCTTAAGACTAAAATTGAAAGTTTTCTGAATCATGCATATGATCTCCTCCTTCACCTGAGCATGGAGGATCCTAAGAGAAAGAGAAATGGTTGTGACTTGACACAGTGCAGAAAAGGAAACAAATTAGTAACAATGGTACAAGAAAACCTATTTACCTTGTCTAAGGAGATTTCTACAAACAGTTCTGCCAAGAGAACAAATGAGGAGAAAGCTAAGAGAAACAGCAGTACCAGAAGAAGTCTGAATCTGAAAATAAGGAAAGGCTGACCTACCACAACTCTGGAAAGAAGGTTCTTGAGCTGACAGGTTTCCCAGGGGACTATGAATCTCAAAGAGTTTTAGGCATCATCTTCTCAAAAGGCTGTGAAAGCCTGAAATATTAGGCTTTCTTAAACACTCATCTGGGGTGATTTGAGGAAAATGACATATGTGAAAAAATATGGAAGGAGGGAAGAGAATGGAAGTAGAGGGCTGAGGGCTAAAAGGGGAGAGATCTTATAAGGAAGGAGACATCTTGTAACACAAGTAGTATGAACATGCTTATTTAAGTAAATTAGTCCAGTCTACATTTTAGTTCATTGACACTGTATTTACCCAGTAAAAATATCATGCTCTAAATTGGGAAATTCACACTGGACACAGGGATGGCAAGAGAAAAACTACTTTCTTATTTGAAAGGGGGAAATAATTAAAATCTCAAACAAGGGCAACATATATTATATGAATTTTAATTTCCACAATTCCTGTTATTTTTACCATTGGCAAGCAAATTTGAAGGTGATCTGGAGTCAATACTGGTTACCTCACTCACTGAAGTGTTCTTGCTGTTATAATGGTCAATTGAACAAGCATCTCCACCCTTACTTTCCCCTCAAAATGTTTTCTTCCTGAAGCTCAAATAAGGCCAACAGTCCCTGACAGAGGTGGTAAGGAAATGGTAACTTGTACACCTTCCTTAAATGGTACATTAATTGGTACCATTAATACCAATAGTACTGCATAGTTTAGTACTGCATACTAAGCATATGCAGTTTCAAAATCTGTCCCCCAAACATTTCTGGCCCACTCAAAGGCAGAGTTCAATAAACCAAAATAAAGGAGTAAATGGTCACCATAGTTTCATATAACAAGAATCAAAAACTCACCCTTCATCTGCTAGGTGTTTGTAGGTGAAGGCCAGGAGGTCAGCAGCCCTGCCTGTCCCTTCACAAACCACCACTGGAACTTTGTCTTTCACAGTCTCCCACACTGAGATGATGACATTGGGACCACCTTCCACCACCAGCCCCACCACAGGCACACCTTGTCTTGATCCTATAGCAGATGACAAACAATATCAAATTGTTACAAAGATTCCTGTCTTGGCCAAACAGCCATTTTGCAGTCAAATGCTCTGCCCCTGAGTTATACCCCCAACAAAGTCATTTTGATTGCCAGACACATCCCTTAGTTACCATGGGTGTGCAGGGGTACATTATTTGCAATAGGCCCCTCTTTCTTCTCAAATTCAGGTTTGCTTAGTTCAAGACCCAGAACCTCTCTCAAATAAAACAGAATGATACCAATGTACCCATCACTATTCTCCAAAAAATGGTCAACTTTCGCCAATGCAATTACTTTTATTGGTTATTTCTACATGCGGGGGCAGGGGGGTGAGGGCAACCCTCAAAGACTTCACATTTCAATTTATTTCACCTTTCATTTTCTGAATTTCTTAAAGTTAAGACAAAAAAAGGGGGGGGGGAAGACCACAGAGTCATTGTCTTTCAAAGACATCAAGTTTTTAAAAAGTCACATATTATGATCCTGCCCATTATATTTTAAATCATATAGATGAATAAACATTTTATATAATTGTAGGCAAATATGGATAGCATGTTATAAAAATAACCAGAAATTTTTGAAAGGGACAAAGGAACAGTTGGGGGGAAATATTGAAAAGAGAGTTTAACTGTTCATTTTAGAGATTTGTTAAATTTAATTTATATGCCATTTGTCTACTAATAAATTTAAATTAAAAAAAAACTTTTTTCAAAAGAAACTGTTCACTTCTGAGAAACACAGGATTTTTCTCTGAGTCTCAACTTACAGGGCTCTCCCTGGGCCCTTGCTTCCTTGCTTCCCAGAGAGGAGTATTATAGGGTTACTGTTTGAGGGAAGCCTATATCCCCTACAATATTTACTACAGTGCCCAGGCCCCTAAAGTTCCAACTTCTCAGCAGCTTCCTAAACTTTCACCTCAGATGTATTCTCCCCAAAAATATACATGCCAAAGCAAGAAGCTTTGGGGATTAAGAGACAAGGGTAGATAAAGCTTGGACATATATAGGTTGAGTGTTCCAGTAGCCACATTGGTGTGACTGTTCTGGCTGTGTGGGAACTGAGCAAGAGCAAGAACAGAAGCAGGAAGTAGATTGAGGCCAATTTCACCAACCTCAGCTCCACAAACCTCAGTACTCTCCCAAATCCAAGATTTTGAATTCAAATCTGACCATCCAGCTAGATGAATCAAGATAAAAGAATAAAACACTAGTGTATTAGCTTGATTTAAAGCTTTTAAATATGTAGACATACAGTGCATGGACTGTCATGTGTAACCTTGTCCCACATTTCACAAATGTGAGGGGTGAGCCTACTAGCAAGAATTCACTGTTTTGACATTCTACTTTGTTTCTTTTGCATATGTTTCCACTTTATTTTCTCCCTATCACTAAAAAGTAAATCTAAGCTTCATTAAGTTACAGTCAAAGGTTGTCTCTCATGATTCTTACAAAAACTAAATGAAAGGAGAAAATGGTCTTAAGGCACAAAATAGATT
Organism: Uropsilus gracilis; assembly: GCA_004024945.1. Lineage (NCBI taxonomy): Eukaryota > Metazoa > Chordata > Mammalia > Eulipotyphla > Talpidae > Uropsilus > Uropsilus gracilis. The sequence goes on from PVHY01001766.1 coordinate 19,299, forward strand.
TAGCTGACTATTTCATTAATCACAGAATTACTAAAATGGGTAGAAAGAAACTTTCATAAGAGAATCTCTCATGTACTACACATACATGTCAATATCATAGAGCTATTAAAGATGTGCTAAATTATGCTTACTAATATGAAAGTACATTCATATTTGCAGTGTACACAAAAGAAGCATAGATATTTTATGATTCCAGGGTTCATTTCTAAAATATCTCTCTATGAATATGGAGTAATCTTCTGAAAGCATGTCTATCAAAAAGTTAACAATGTTTAGCCTTTGATAGTGAGATTGTAGATAATGATCCCTTAATATATTCTTCCTGCTTTATCAAAATCAAAGTCTGTCACTTTATCAGCAAAAGCAACCAATAAGACCATTTTGTGGGAAAGGAAAAAGATTCAATTTCTATTAGGTACACTTTCTTGAAAAAAATTCCTAACAAAATAAATATTTTAATACTCTTTTCTATAAAAGGATCCTACTTGTGTTGTTTATAAATTATATTAAAAGAAAGAATTGCAGAGTTCTACTGAGAGATCTCACTAGAGAGCTGCCTCTAATTAGAAGTTCCCAGGGCTAGACAAGATTCCAATATCGCATCTCCAAATTAAAAGTTACTAGTTGAAGTTTCTGAGAAAAATCACTTTTCCTACTTTTCCTCATTAAGACATGGATTATGAAAAGACTCAAAGACATCTAACCCTGTGATTTCTACCCCCAGGAGCCTATACAATAGGAACGAGACACTGGCCATATTTCAAACAACTGAACTCAGGTTTCTACAACTATGTAAAGTTAGTCTTTTCCTGCCTGGTAATTACTGTCCACTAACAAAAAGAATTTTCTAGGAACTTCAAGAAACCCAGCTCAACGGAAATAAAAGAAACCAATAAGGTATTTAAGGATTTTCATTCTACCTGAGTGAATCTCTCACACATGTAAATATGGGAGAATGTCTCCCTGGTGAGCATGGTAGGTATAAAGAGAAATTTTGCTCAAAAAGAATTTGGGGCTTATTGGGGCTTTTCTTTGTTTCATGTGTGAGTAGGGAAGTGTTGATTTATTGCTTTCATATTATCAGTTCTCTTTGTAATAATGTTATCTATCCACTGCATTGATGCCACATTTTTTCTTCATAAACAGTGAACCCCTCTAAGTAAAACCTTATCTTCAAGATTTTTGCAAGTGAAATGTCATTTCCATTGCAATTGCCACACAATGCAAGTCAGGTTTGCTTGAATTCATACACACAAAGAGAATAAGCAGGGAATAAGAAAGACAAAAATGTGTGTCTCTTTGTCTCTTGGGACACACATGAAGTCCTGCCAGAATCCTTCAACAATTTATGTCAACAGAAGTCCTGGAACATTTCAGCTGATATTTCTGATTACTAGTAGGGATTCTTCTTTCAAGGCTAATTTCTGAGTGTCTTCTGTTCCTCTCTTCACCCCATAAGGGGCACAAACTTCCTCCTCACTCTTCTGGTTTAAATGACCCTCTAACCTTCATTGATACTAAGCTCTAAATGAGTGGCAACAATTCCCAGGGTCCTCCATCCGAATCAGATGGTCTCAGGATGAAAGGAAAGAAAGACATTTATTTGAGACATAGTACATGCCCAAAGCCATTCTTGGCACATGCAACATATTGCATCACAATTCTCTCTCACACATACACAAAGAAAGGCAGATAGTTCCTTCTGTTTGCTATAGAGAAAATAGATTAGCATATGTTAACTCCATTGTCAAAGGTCCCAGGCAACAAATGATAGTTTTGATTTGTTCAACTTCACTACATTCTGCTGCCTCAGCAGATGAAGGTCAAGAATTCAAAAGATATTTACTTCCTCAGTCTAAATTCAAAGGCTGAAGAGGTCTTTTATCCAGAGGTCTTTTACTCCCTGGATCTCTGCTCCAAAGGCATAGGAGTGTTTGAAAGATGCAGGGCCCATCTACTGCTGCCTTGGGTGCAAAGTCTCCATTCTCTAGGCAGCACTTAGTCCGCCTCTCTGTAAGGACTGTCACTTCTTTACCAAGGACACTCACCAATTCTGCCCCACCTCTTCTCTCCCACCTACCAATTAGTCCACCATGGTTATCTCAAAGCACTGCTGCCAACATGACACAAGATTGGTCCCTTCAAAATGCCCTATTTCTGAAAGCCCAGTTGGGGCCATCCCAATCACATATGAAATGTCTTCCCTTATTTTTCATATTCATATCCCCATGCTTCTCTGGCTAGCTTCCCAACTGCTGCATTTGAATCGAGTCATTTGAATTCCCACAGCCATACTTCCTCCCTCCATCCCTTCCTCCCTCCATCCAAACCTAGGGATTTTTGGAGGCTCTGCTAGAGTCTCCTCTCCTCCAGGAAACACCCCCTCACTATACTATCCCTTGAAAATTATCTTTTTCCCCACTATCACCCACAACCGCATCACCTTACATCCGGTTCACACGTGTTAACTTACAGCAGAGGTCGGCTAAACTCCCTGTCTGTACAGATAACAACAGAAGGCCTTGCTACATACTGGGGTAGAAGCCAGGACCCGTTAACTGAGCCCATGGTACTCACGACTGTGTATTTTCTGCAGAGAGAGGTATTTTTCCAGGTTCCTCCTGAGCTTCATCTCATTTCCATACTTGCCCACAGTACCATCATCAGACAGGATGAAGTGAGAGTGCATGCTGTTGAGGGTGGTGAGCTTGCTGAGGGGGTTGCCCAGAGTCTGGTACAGGCACACTACCTGTGAGATAGTCAGGAGAAGGTAGGGTGAGAACTCAAGATTCTTAATGGGACTTCACTGTTACAGTGTTCTGGTCAGGGTTAAAAACTTGACTTGCTAACTAGAGCAGCACTTCTCAAGCTAGCTATGAATATCAGTTGGGTTTCTTCAATTTCCCTTCTGCTGTGAATTTCAGGTGGGCCAGTTTGTGGTTACAAACACACATGGAATTTACTTCAAAATAATGCAGAGAGTCGGGGAAAGAATATATGGGAAAATTGACTGTTGAAGCTGGAGGAGGCACACAGATATTAATGATTCCAATCTCTAAATCTCTTTACTCTCTACTATGTTTCAAATATTCTTAAAAGAAACAATAAGTAATCCTATATTTATTGACAGAGAGAAAAAGCTATGTTAAATAAGTAAGCTGAAAAGCAAATTCACAGCAGGGGGTTTCTGTTGTTACCTTTTTTTTTTTTTTTCTTTTTTAGTATAACAAACTTTTGTTTTACTACACATAGAAAATATTCTGGAATTATACACACCCAAATATTAACATGGCTCACTTCCTTCTTTCATACCTTTCTGTAACATAAGATTTTTACCAAGAAAAAGCACATTTCTCTTACAAACACTCTTAGTTATGTCCATTTCCTTTAGAAACACAGGAAGACAGGACCCAAGAATCAATACAAAATACATAGGAATGAACAAAGAAAAAAATAGAGATGAGGGACGAGAGATAATGAAGGTCAAATGACAGTATTCCTTTCTTCACTACTCACAAATCACTACCAGAAGCTGGAGCCTAAAGAAATTTTCACAGGGAAGTAGCATGATCAAATTTCTATTTTTGAAGAGTAATTCTGGCTACCTTGTCAGAATAAACAGAATAGACTATTATAAGAAACAAAGAAGAAAATAGAAAACAATCCAGGTTTGAAAAAGTGTCACCTGCTCAGAGACAATGGAGGTCATGAGAGGAGGTCAGATTCTGAACATATTTTTACAGTGAAGCTGAGATAATTTACTGACGGGTTGGGTTTGAGACAGAGAGACCACTCCAGGATTAGTCCAGGGTTTCGGTGCTTGTGCAACTATAAGGATGGGACTGTCATTCTTAAAGACACAGTAAGAGAGGTAGAAGGAAGTCAGGAGCTGATTTTGGATATATTACATTTGTTAATATCTATTAGACATCCACAGAGAATGCTAAATTGGCATCAGATACATGTTCATTTCCTTTTGTTGTAAAATGCTGGTCTACTTACATCTTTTCCAATAAGATCTCTCTGGTTCTCAATGACACCCCAAGGAGGGATTCCAACTGTGGAGATTTTTCTCAAGGAATGGGAGGAGTGAGCTTTCAGGGCATCCCCAACATGTTTGGACACTCCTAAGAGTAATCAATTTAGAAGTCAAATTTAACTCACAAGTCATACAAAACAACAAGATAGCTGGAAAGACACAAATAGGCAAATAAAAAAGTATATGCAAAAGACAATTATTAGAAAAAGTTGGTAGCCTAGTAGAATTGGTTTCTGATGGCCTAGTAGAATTGGTTTTTCCCTCTACTCCCTCTTTCTCCTGTCTCTGATCTCTCTACCTGAACAATTCTCCTCTCTTTAGGAAATTTCTGCTTACAACTAAGTTCAGAGACATTGGCCTGACCAAAATATTCTGCAAGGCGAAAGTTAATATCATTACTGTGATGAGTATTTCTCTAATCTTCCCTACTGTTCGAGCAAAGCATCCTGCAGTATGTCGTTTGCTTCACTGGGGCAAATAAAGCCTTATAGCTATACAATAGTTAATATATTAATGCTTACTCATCTTTTCATCAACATTTTCTATTCTACTACTTTATACATAGTAGATTTTAAGGTTTTAACACAAATTTTTTAAAATGTCAAAAATTCATGACAAATATCGTTTCCCTACAGTTAAGATGCATCTCAAGAATAGGCAGAAGCTAGTAAACAGGGCTTCTCAAACTTAAATGTACATAGGAATCACCAAAAGATGTTGTCAAAATACAGATTCTGACCCCACCAGTCTAGGGTGGGACCTGAAACCTAAATTCCCAATAAGTTGCCAGAAGACTGATGCGGCTGGTCCAGAGTCCACTTTTGAATAGTCAGACCTTAAGGGACTGTGGCTGAATAAGGCAGATACTGATTACTGTTTATGGAATTTCTGCATGTATCTCATTTCTCTTTTATTTACATGAACTGCTTCCAAGGTCTTTATATTATTATTTTTTTTATTATTATTATGTGTTCCTTAATTAGCCCTAGTCTAAAATTTTTTAAATAATAAGTAAAATAAAGCAGGTAATAGTTATTCAAAGAAAAGACTTTGGTCAGATTTATCTTTTTCTGAACTCTGCAAAATTTCTACCTCTTTTTTAACTGGAAGTCAATCAAGCACTATACAATGGACTTTGGACTCTACCATCTTCACTTTCTTCCGAGAATGTGAAGCAACAATTATCTCACCAAATGTACAAGGAGAACTATCAGGATTACCTATTAGTGACAAACCAAGTACCATAGGTTTTATTTTGCTTGTTTGTTTGTTTTCAATCATTTGTTGCCTTAACGTCATTTCAGTCAAAAGGAAAGCGTTGTTCTATGGTTCAGCAGGTACTGCTGCGTGTACTCTTCAATGTTGAGGCATGTGAACATTCTGAGCTCATAAGCAAATAGAGTTATTAACAAACAGACTCATCCTAACCTAAACTGTGGGACAAAATATAAACATGCTACAGGTGCTACAGGCAGTAAATGCACAGAAGAAACAAAAGTGGGTAGTTCTAGTAAGACATGAGTTATTACACACGCTCTTATGATGTGTTAGCATATGATGCAAATCTTAAAGGATGGGCAGGCTTTCATAGGACATATTAATAAGGCATCCCAAAACAAAATTGGGAGAAGTGAAAGGGAGGATGGGAAACTACAGTTGAGTAAGAGCCTGGTATAAGGAGGGGTTGCAGTGTTACTATCTCAACCCTAACTATAAATAGACACTCCTCAGAAACTCCACCCTGGCTAACTAATTAATCTGGTTTAGAGCCAGTGCATATGTATTTTTTAAAAGCTTCAAAGTAATTCTTTACTGCAGTCAGTTCATAAACACCAATTCCAAGAGGAAGGCTAGGAGTTCAAGGGTATATTAAGTGCATGAAAGAGAAAAGTCAATGATAAAGACAGTAAGTGAAATGGCAATCATGTAGTTAATTATCTCCTCATGTCCAATTGCTCCATAGAACTGCACCCGTCACTGACTTCCAACGTCAGGTCACTGAACCATGGCTACAAGAGTTTAACTGATGCCCTCAGCCCTCCACCACACACAAACAAGTACTCCATGTGCTTAATAACCTCCTGCAGTCTGAAGCTCTTGAGAGACTATTTCCATTGCCAGATGAAGTGTATTTTGATTAAGGTGAAAACATATTTCAGGGAAGGCCTGTAACTCTGGGTTTACTTGCCAGTCATAATACTCTTCACCTTTCTCCTTCACCCTGCCACATCTCCCCAAGTGCTGCAGAGCAGAGAGCAGGCACTGCACTGCTTTGATTAACAATTTGAAAGAGGGAATTAAAAAAAAAAAAAGTGAAACCAAAGATTGCCCTTTACCTGTGTTAATGCCTTCAGTTATTATCCACGCTCCTGTTGTCTCTGCAGCTTTAACTAAACCTTGGCTGAAGATTGCTTTTAGTTTGGAGAGAATTTTAAAGTTCTGGATGCCCCCATGGACAGAGATTACCAGCTTTGGCAGTTCCATCTTCCATTCTTTCAACATTAAATGTAACAGATGATCCAATTTTGTATCATAAGAAGTTCTAATATACTGGAAGGCAGACACAGTGACATATGTTTATAACTTAGGGAAAGCATGCCAGTAAGCACACATTAGAGCAATTACAATGGTTAAAACTTGAAGAGTCCAAAAAAAATTTTTTTTTGAGATTAAATCTCACTATGTTGCCCGGGACAATCTCAAACCCTCAAACTCAAGCGATCCCTGGCCACTTGCCTCCCAGCACTTGGATTACAGGCATGCACCACCACGCCCGGCTCCAAAATCTTTTTCAAAGTTCATCTTTATATAATGGAAATATTTACTTTACAAAGATCCCACACCCCATTTTAAGTTCCTTCTGGGAATTACAAGTCTCGGCATGAAGGCTTCCTCCGGTTTTCAAAGTTGTTCCCACCCCCAGTCCAGTCTAGAAGGTATGACATGAGATAGGAATACTTCAAAATGACAAAAATCACTACTCCAGCAAAGCATTTTTAAAAGTTTTGATAAATAGATAAAATGAGGTATTTACAAACGTTACAGGTTTAATTAACTTGACCATTTTATGTATTTGCATAATTTATTAAAACTTTTACCTTTAAATATAATTATTCTTCTGAACGAATGCATTTTTTAAAGGAAAGATGAAGGGAACCCATGCCAGCAGGTAGCCTTGGAATCATTCTGCCTTTTACTTAAGATAACAGCATATAAATGACTTGTTTTTCCCAAAGAGGCAGCCACATACAAACCATTAAAATCATACTGAGATGAGTTCACCTTCCTCAAGCAAAAGCCAATCAACAGCAAGAATATGTCAAAATTACAGGAAGAAAAAAACGGCAGTAAGAAACCAAAAATTATAAAACTTGACTAAAAGTCACTAAAGGCTTAGATCTCCATACATGGGTAAGTAGGAATTATTTGAAGGGTTTTCATCCTCCTGAATAACAATTTAAAACAATAGCAATTTATCTTTGAGCTTGTTAAAACATAATCCCTCTAATTCATAATTGAAATAGAATTCCTGAATGTAAAGCTGGTGAATCATCAGAGAAAGGGAAAGAATGAAGTGAAGGATAACTAGGATTCAGTTTACAAGGGAGTGCTGCGGCCACAGCATTATTGCAAGTGAAAGTATAAGTTGACATTTGTGAACAGATTTGCTTTGCTCTGAATAATAAATAAAAACATAGAGGAAATTCTGGCTTAGCTCACCCTCTCTTTATCCTTTTTCTCCCACACCTCCCTTTCTTTCAACTATTAGTCTTTAAGTCTTTGAGGACATTTCTTATTAAGATTTCAGGATAAACAAACTTGATTAACTAAATTATCAGCACTAAAGTCTTTTCTCCCAAAGGCCAACAGAAGTCTGTGTTAAAGGTTAATGATTCTTTCCCCCTCCTACTCATTTATAACTAACTCCCTTAGAATTCTATTGGCAGAGATTCATCTCCCAACTCTTTGTGGAATGAAGGAGCAAGGATAAACAACTGGGTAGGAAAAGACAGTGGAGGGAGAATAATCAGCTCTCACAGGCCTTCCTGCTCCTCACTACAAACCTAATGTACAATTCTGGGCTTACACATAAAGGATAGCCTCTTCTATTTTCAAGCTCAGATAAAATACCTACAGGTACATAAGAGGAAACAGACTAATGCTGAGCACAAAATGAATTAGTGATCAGATCTATCTCACAATATTTTCAGTTCTCCTAAATATATCATGTTCTCCCTTGACTTTCACATAAGCTAGTTCAAATATCCAGAATGCAAATGTTCTTTTCTTCTATACCAGATACTAAACTCTTTATCCATCCATCCAAACTTCTTAAAGTTGTACCTACTTTGAGATGACTTCCTTCATACACACACACACACACACACACACACACACACACACACATGAAAGTTAGCCTTTTCATTCTCTCAAAGAATTTTGTTACCACCTACTGTGGTAATTTATGTCCTACTTCCTCACTAGTCTATAAGCCACTTACATGGAAACATATGCTCTTTGGGGCATAGCAAAGTATGGACAGCCAGTAAATATTTTGTTCAATTTATGAAAAGTGAGTAAATGAAGGTGATTATGAATAAACATAAAATCAAAAGAAGGAAGGCTAAAACCTAAGAATACATCAAGAGTTCTACAAGAATTTCTTTTAAAAAATTGGAGGAGAAATGAAGACTGCTTTCCTGCCAACTAAAGTAAACATCACACACGTTAAATGTGGAGACCAGAATGTAACAATCAGAAATCTAGATTACAGTACACTTGTATGATGAGCTTTTATTAAGATTGCACTACTTGGATACAGTTGTTTCAAATCCATCAAACTCAGCATTATCTCTAGGGAAAGCTACCACTAATAAAGTACTAGGTGCCTTACATACTCAAAAGAAAACACCCAGGAAACAGCTGAGCAGTCAATAACATGAAATCGCTGCAAAATTACTATGCTAGGTACATGAGGAAAGCTCGTGCAGAAAGCCCATGTACTGTCTTTCTGGAGGTACTTAAAGCAATTCCTTCCCTGGCCAGAGGTTCTCACCAGAACATAGCAGGCACAAACAGCCACAATCTATTGGTTATCGCCACAGCCATGCTTCAACTAAAGCATTCTCTGGGGAGGTATCTTTTCTGCATTCCTTGAGAAAAGGGCAGCCCTTTGGCAACTGTCTCAAAGTTCAGTAAGTCATTGTCTCTTGCAAAGGCTAAAAGTTAATGGGAAAAGGTCAGTCAAATAAAGAGCAAACCACATAACATCTGGGAGAGGTACAATGCCCCAAAGACATAAAGGAAGGGTCAGGTCATTACATGGCTCACTTTTGCAATAAAACAGGGTCATATAATCACCTGCACTTGGAAATACAATTTGGAGATGCATTTTGAGGTTATAGTCTCTTAAAAACCAGTAAAATAATGGGGTGGTAGGCAAACCTTGGAGTGGTAGGTGTGTTCTCCATCTTGGAAATTAATAGTGCCAAAGGTATCTGTAGGGCTTTTCCTTGTGTGTTTTTCAACAGACCATTGTTCATTTTCATTACCATTGGCAGCTGAGATGGTCCAAGCATGATCAATTCCATGATGGTCTCCAATCAGTCGCCCACAGCTACACCTTAAGTTTGCAATAAAAAAACAATTCAGAACAGGAAACATATCACAGTATTCTAGGATAGTATAGAGCTGATATATACTAACAATTTTTTTAACTTCACATTAAAATTCATATTAGGTCTATAGTACTGGGTTTCCTCTAAGCTTTGAAACACTGTTCAATGGTTCTCTCCCTTAGTAGCATATTAGAATCACTTCAGGAATTTTTTTTAAAAACACTAAAAATTTCTTGCACACCCATGTTCATAGCAGCATTATTCATAACAGTCAAAAAAAAGAAAAGAAGCAACCCAATTGTTCAAAGTATGTATGGATAAAAAAAATGTGATATATACGTAAAAGTCTTAATAAATTCAAGAAATTCTGTGATATGCTAAAATTTGGATGAACCTTGAGGATATTATGCTAAATGAAACATGACAGTTGTAAAAAGACAATCTGAAATACTTAGTGTAGTCAAATCCACAGAGACAGAGAATAGAATGATGGTGCACAGGAGCTGGAAAAGAAGGGGGCCAATGTGGAGTTATTAAATGAACAGTTTTTCAAGATGTTTGCACAATAATATGACTATACTTACACAGGATCTAGACATGTGAAATACTGGTTATATGAAATATTTTTTAAAAAAAACTCATTGCATTGTTTATTTTAAATATGTGCCATTTATTTTGTGTCAATTTTGCCTCAATAAAGCCATTACAGAGGAGTCTGGCAAGAAGGAGAAAGAGTAAAGATGCTCTGGCTCATCTTTTCTACACATTCACAATCTATTATATGAAATAGAGACAACAGTCCTGGAAGGATAACCAGGTGACTATTCGATGCACAAAGAAGGACAATATAGCAGAGAGGGCAGGAAAAACTAAAATTCGCCTTTCTGTTGTTGACGGAAAGATCCATGCCTGCCTTAGAGATGTTAGAACCCAGAAGCAGATGACCTGGAAAGGGGGGCACAAAGTCACAGTGTCCAGGAGAGCAGTCTGCCTCCAGAGAATAGCAGGAGTAGAGGAGCAGACGATTGAGGCAGAATGCCAGTCAGATTATGTTACCAGATAGTAATCAGACACCCAGAGCTGTATAGGGAAACATTCCACTCCCCTACACTGAAGAGCTTGTAGGCAACAGACAGTCTTGACAATTGCCAGTGTAAGGGACACTGTCAGCTGGAGCTTGTGCTGTTTCACTCCCACCATAGGCTAAAGCCAGGATACAACTATATCTCCTGGCCTTCAGAGCAAGCACACCAGGACAAGGCTCCAGGGAAGGGAATACGCCTCAATTCAATGAAAACCTTTTCCCAGCACTACAATAATTGAGGGAGATTGAGATATGTCTGTATACCCATACAGTCTTTTGTGAAAAATCACCAGCATAATCCTTGAAAAATAGAGTACTCCCCCCAACCCACAGTCATTTGTATATAATCAGAACTGGGCAACAGCCTGTTTGCAATGGAACCAGCAGCTCTCAGCTCTCAGTTTATTCTGCCCCACCCCGGTCACAGATCTGGGAAGCCAGAGCTGAACAGCAGTAGAGAGATGTTTTGACTGAGGAACAGGATGAGGGGAGGTAGTTATAAAAATCCCCTCCCCCCCCAAAAAAAAAGAACGAAATCTCAGGTAGCTGCAGAAACCTTGGAGGCTTGATTTCCAGGTGCTCAGTAGCGTACATCTAAGGCCCTGTTGACTCCCTTGCAAACATTATAGCATCTAAACAGATACAGAGATGTCAGACTATGAAGCAAGACACCTAAGGCCAACCTATCAGGATGAGAAATAAAGCTCTTTATCTCAAGTGGAAAAAACTAGAAAATGAACAACTGGTGGAAAATACCACAAATGATAGAACAAAAACAAACACCAAAAGAAGTCCAAACCCAGCAGATCTGCATAACTTGCCTGATGAGGAATTCAAGATAACAGTGATAGTATGCTTGTTGAAACAAGAAAAACAATGGATGAGCACAAGACGAAACACAAAAAGACAGCGAAAACCTGATCCAGTTGCAAACAAAACTAATGGATTTAAAGAACATCACATATGATAGATGGCATTTACAGCAGACATACACAAATACCTGATAGAATCAGTTAATCTGAAGGCACTGGGTAGAAAATACGCAAATGAACCAGATAAGAGAATAAAAATGAAAAAAGTAAATGTGTTTTGGGGGACAACTTAAATAAAAACAATATTTGTTTCATAGGGATCACAAAAGTAGACAAGAAAGAAAAAGGCATAGAAAGTTTAACTAAAGAAGTAATAGCTAGGGATCAGCCTAATCTGGCAAAGGAACTAGGTATCCTGATTGAAGGGTTCAAAGCAAACCACAAGACATCATAATCAAGCTAGTGGACATTATTATAAATTAGTGACCTCAGAAGTCTTGCTTCATAGTCTAACATATCTGTACCTGTCCAGAACTAAAGTTTCTGATGTTAAGATGGAGGTGGAGGGAAAAGAGTCAAGAAATATAAGCGATGACGATGGGAAAATTGAACAATAGGTAAATAAATAGTGCCATAAAAAAACAAAAAACTCTAAACTATAGTACTTAAAAGAGGAGCAAGAAAATGTCCTCATGTAAAACATAATATGTACTTTAAAAAAGAAGGAACACTAACCAATGTAAAAAATGAAAACTACAACTTCAAAGGAACATGTAGACACACAAAAAACAGACTGAGTTATACACATAAACAATAAGCTGTATTAATATCAATTTGAAATGGGAAAAATTTAATAAATGTTCTCGCAAACAGTTTTGGAAAATATCTAATATACAATTATAATTTCTACTATACAGTAAAATTTACTAAGCAAATTAAAAGGCTAACTTTTATTATTTCTTTAATTTAATTTTTTTAGATTTCATATGACATGGTTATCTTTGCATGGTTGTTGATCCCTTGGGAATGCCCCCCCACCCTCTTGAACCCCACCTCTGGTCACTCTGACTTCTCTATTGTTGCTATTTGTGTGTTCACATTTAGCCCATTGGTCTCTTCCTTTTCTACAACAATGTCCTTTTCCTGGGTGAGGATCTATGTTCCTGGGATGCAGTAGACCATACGGCTTAGTTTTCCAGTCTTAACGGCATTGGGAAGCCAGTATGAGCTCATTAGCAGTCTATCAGTGCCTGCTCATTCTTGCTGGCTATCTCCTCCATTCTGATTTCTGTCCCATTTTGCTGCTTCTACAACTTGTAGTTCTGGTCTCTGGCTTAAGGAACATGGCTTCCAGCCTTTGTCAGTAGAGAAATTCCTCAATGGGGACAGACATTGGTGGATGGTTGGTCTGGTTTATTTCCTCTCTCTTGGTTTGTAGCTCTGCTGTGGGGCCTCTGTCACATTTCTGTGACCTCCCTCCCTCTGTGGAAAAGGGGGGTACCTTACTGGTCATCTCTGAACTGTATTTTGGCCTCTGACCCCTGATGACAATGTAGGTGTAATTCTGTGATAAGTCATTACTATAATTGGTCCCACAGTACTGTGTCTGGTGGTTCTCTCCATGCTCTTTTTGGGTCCTGCCCAAGAGACCTCACTTCTGCTGTGTCTACAGGTGGATTATTAGCATTTTTCTTATTTCTGAAGAGGACTGACTAGAGTGGGAGTAAACCAACAGGGAGGGGGCATCATCAGCCCCCACCCCTAACCTGCACCCCAGTTCACTCCCCACCTAAGGCCCACACCCCAGCAGGTTTCCCCACCAGGCCTGTGTCAGTTGGTCAGGCCTGTACTTGAAGGTATAAAAGGCTAACTTTTTAAAACTAAAAACAGAAAATATAATAATATTTGTGAAAGAGTAACGACTGGTTTGATAAATTAGGAACATTTAGAAGGAAAAAAATTGAATTTGAATACATAGAACTTGAAGCTTTCTGCAATGGAGAATTATGTATCACAACTATGAATATTACTTGCATCAAATATGTCAGCTCACATACCTATTACATTCAAAGAAATTAGCTTTATAATTGATTCAGACTAGAATATTAAAATAAATAATAAATACAAGATGTTTGTCCCAACTAGAATTGTTAGTCAACTTGGTTAATTTTAACAAAATAATATGAAACTACAACATTAAACATTGGTGAGATAATAATGAAACACATTCAAAGGCACAAAACTGAGTAATACGTTTGAGACACATAAGAGAAAGACAAAGCTAGAATTATAAGATTATTCATACCTTCTAATTCAAATACCAGTACACCTAGAAATTTATTCAGTCAATTCAATAACCACAAAAAGTTATACACAAAATGTCTAGCATCCTAAAGTAAGTATTGTCATCTTGATTTATTACATTCCAAAATTTACTTTCATAAACTATATATCTTTTTGTCTCAACTATTATTGTACATCCTTCCCCCCCATAATATATAATATAGAAATAAATCGACATTTTGTAACTGTGCTATGTTGACTATCAAATCACAAATATAATTGAATTAAAAATTCCAAAGTACTTAATTTTGAAGGTCTGTTCTTTTGGAGTCCCAGAAAGAAAGGCGTTTAAGTACAGATATTCGAAAAATATATACCTGAAGAAATAATGATTAAAACCTCCTCAAATTTGGTGAAAGATATATCTACCGATCCAAGGAGCTCAGTGTATCCCAAACAGGATAAACACAAGAGCTTCACATCAGAAAGAATATGATCATAGTACTGAAAACAAAAGATAAGATTAAAATCATTAAAGTTAGGAAAAAGCTAGAGAAAATGACATCCTATTTCTCCCCAAAAATCATGGAGGATAGAAGACTGGAACAATTTTTTTAAAGAACAGTCAAACCAGAATTCTTTATTGTGAAAATATCCTTGAGAAATGAAGAAAAAGTATATATCATTTTTGTGGGGGAAAAAAATAACTAAAGAATCACCAACAGACTTTCTCTAAAGAAAAAATTAAAGGAAATTCTTCTGGTCTAAAGAAAAGGAGACCAGAAAACAATTTGAATTAAATCAATCTATTACATTCAAACAATCACTCTCCTTCAAAGATCTCACATACTGTTCTGAGACCTTCTCTTGAAAAAAATAAATAGGATACACCAATAAAACCTTAAGTATGAAAGAAAAGCAACAGAAAGTAAATATCTGGTTAGATATAAAAGAATATTTTTCTCATTAAAAGTTCTTTAAAATATATGAGTAGCCGGGCACGGTGGCTCGTGCTTGTAAGCTTCAGCCTATGAAGCGGCCGGGGCTTAGGGATCGCGGTTCGAGTCCCGCCTGGGGCCCGTAGCGAGACCTAGTTCCAAAAAATAGCTGGGCGTGGTGCCACGCGCCTGTCATCCCAGCTACCTGGGAAGCTGAGGCTGGGGATTGCTTGAGTCCATGGTACCCCGGGCAACGAGAGCCTGCGGTTCCACAGACAAAAACAGCGAGACCTTGTCTCAAAAAAAAAAAAAACAATAAAATATATGAGTTCTATAAAATACAATACTACTTCTTTTCATTGTATTATGTTTGCTTTGCATTTTAGCAAAAATTTAAATAATTACTAGAAGGGAAAAAAGTTATTGAGCAAAAGGTGAAAGAAGTTAACCAAATGGAAACTCTACTTCCAATATTAAAGATTGAAACATACACCAACCCCCAAATTCATTTGTTGAATCCTTACCCCGCAAAATGACTATATTTGCAAATAGGCCCTAACCACAGTTCAAAATGCAAATCACTTAAAAACTGTATTACATTAAGGAGCTATTTTTGCCTACAAATTTGTGTAATATTATAGTTACAATAAATAGATATTTTATATTTATCTCTGTTCCTGCACTGGGCATCAAATAGCCTCTGCGTTTCCTAAGTAAGAGGGTAATAAATGTACTGGAAGCTGAACGACAAATGCAAGTGATTCAATCAGTCAAGCAAACCTATGTAATGAAACTTCCACAAAAAGACAGTGTTCAGAGAATTTCAGGTTAGTGAACACAGAGACACACAAAAGAGTGGGACCTTGGAGAGGGCATGGAACTTCTGAGCCCCATCCCAATTTCCTTTCCCTATGTATCTTTTCAAAAATATACTTTATAAAAAGCTGACAAGTGTAAGTAAATGTTTTTCTGAGTTCTGTGAGCTATTCTAGTAGATATATTAAACCTGACGAAGAGGTCATGGGAACCTCTGGTCTATGGTCTGGCCCCACCAGTCAGAAAATAATATGGACTTGTATCAGTATCTGAAGCAAGGCATGGGAGTAGTCTTCTAGGACTGAGCCCTTAAATTATGTGATCTGATGCTATGCCCAAGCAGATGGCACCAAAACTAGATAGTATCAGAACTGAGTTAACTATTTGGTGGTAGGTACTGATAATAAAACACAGGTCAGAACTGGTGTCAGATTTGGAGGTTTGTATGCACATATATCGCTTGCAAGTCATAGATCAAATACTATAAATATACGTGTATGAAGCACCTTTACTATCCAAATGCAATACAGGATAAATATAATACTTTGTAAGTCTTTCAATTGTTAGACACTCTTGCCATAGCCCTGAACCATCTATACTTTTCAGTAATTAAAACAATCTATTACATTCAAACAACAACTCTCCTTCAAAGAATCTCACATTTTGTTTTGAGAACATCTCTTGAAAATAATAAATGGATACACCAATAAAACTTTTTTTTTTTTTAAACTAGGTCTATTTTTGCCTGTGGAACTGCAGGCTCACGTTGCCCGGGGTACCACAGACTCAAGCAATCCCCAGCCTCAGCTTCCCAGATAGCTGGGATTACAGGCACGAGACACCACGCCCAGCTATTTTTTGGGACTAGGTCTCGCTATGTGTCCCTGGCAGGACACAAACCATGATCCCTGGCCCTGGCCATGGCTTCCTAGGTTGCCACCTACAGGCATGCGCTACCATGCCTAGTCAATAAAACCTTTTTAATGGGTCCATTCAAAATGTGAGAAAACTATCCCAATGAGTTTTAAATAGCAACTAAAAGTTAAAAGAAATGTTATCTAAGTCTTACCGGATTAAATTCTGGCAGACCTGGCATCCTGAAGTACATCTAAATTAAAGAAATAAAAACTTTATTAGTATTTGAAGGAATATGTAATATTTATACTATTGCAAAGATATAATTATGCCGCAGCAACTTTGACCTAATTAACAAAACACTGACTTTGCCTGGGTTTAAATCTCACTAATTAAATGATTCCTCTAAGTTCCAGTTCTTACATCTGAAAATAATGTTGTGTTCTATAAGGTTATTAAAAAGATTGTCTGAGGTATATATGTTGCTTTCTACACTGGTGTCTTGCATTGTATGTAATAATGGAAGCCGTTATTATTACACTATGAAAATAAGATAATTTATAAAAATTCTAAGGATCAGGTAAGAAAAAAATATATATAGAAAATTTAGAGCCATGAAACACTGTAAATCAAGGAACCACTGCCATGACTATAGTATTCTTATTAATCTTTCTCTTTTTATGATTTTTAAAGAGCCTTCATAATTTGGAGGAGTTAGTACTATGGTCATCAGTGATGACATTTTAATTGTCAAGAGATCTTAATTAAAAGAGAACTCTAGTTAAAATAATGAAAGAAAAGATAGTGGTCACAAAATTGGGTCACTCTAAATGTTTCAGAAATGGATATTCAGTTCTATCAACTCCTCCTGTCTCAGCCTTTTGGGAATTTATTTTTTCCAGAAGCTCTACTTTAACTATAAATTCAAAACAAGAAAAAAAAAAAAGACATTGCAGTTAAGACTATCAGAGTTATTATTAGAAACTACAAAAAAATAATAAATCATCTAAATTTAAAATAGAATACCACCATCTTTTTCCTAGACATCATAAGGAAGAAACCTCATGAAACCCACAATTTTGATATTACTAGGATATAAGAGAAAAGTTGGCATAGAAGGAATAGCCACAGTCATCTATTAACTTTTTTACTATCACACAAAAATAAAGGTAACCTTTTTCCTTAAAAATGCATACCTTGAACAATTTATGGAATGATCAGTAATGTTCTTTTTGAGTTTACATGCCAATAATCTATACATTATCACTTCCATGAACTCAAGGTGATTTTGAAGATGATTTTCCTATACAGAAGCGGAAAGCCTTAGTTGCCTGAACTCATTATGCCTTCCACTTCACCCACCATTACATTAAAAGATGCCATAAAAGAAGAAGGGGAAAAACAAGGTTATCTTGGCATTCTGTAAATATTTTATAAGCAAGTAAAATGGGAGTTTCCACTCACAGGACCTATAAGCCACAGGTATTTCTATGAAGGTGGGCCTAGTAAATATTTAACAAAGCCAAGGAACGCTGTTTTAGCCTTCCTCAAAAAGTCTTAATGATCTCTCTATGCTGCCCTTTATAAGCACATACATGTGCTTCTATAGGCATATATCCTATAGAAGAAGCCCATTTCCATGATCTCTAAACTTAAATAATATAAGGTCAAATGTTCAAGGGATGAAAAGATAGAGTGATTCCCCTAATTAAAATACTGCTTTTCTATTTTCCTTTACTTTTAATTTCTTTTCCCCAAGGGCAATGCCACTCAGTCTTCATTGCATGGACCCAATTATGCTGGGGAATTTTCCATAGCTCTTTCTTCCCCTATCTCTCAATAGTTGCTATTTTGAACTTTGTTCTACAAGTACATCTTCCAAGGAGTTGTCAAGAACTCAGAATATTCAAACTCAAATCATTCCATTCTCTGCTGTCCATTTTCCCCTCAAATGAAAGGCCTATGAGAGAGAAATGGAACTAAAACTAACAGCTTGAATAATCTGAGCACAGCGTTCTGAAATATCCCAACCAATCATTATTTTCAGTAGACATCTTAGCTGAAGAAATCAATATTTGCAAAATTTTGAATATTCAATATCTGGAAGCTGTAAATTTATCCAAACTTAGTGCAATGGTTGTATTTTCCTGATACCTATCCTCCCACTAAGAGGAACAAAAGAAACAAAGATAAAATAGGGTGAAGACTATCACAATATTAATGCTGGTCATCAGAGTGGTATCATTATGATCACCTTTTTATTGCCTTAAATTGTTGAACAGTTGTTTATCAGGAGTCTACTATACATGGCAGTCCCAGCCTTAGGTGCTGGGTTTGGAGTGGGTTACAAAATTGACAAGTTCCTGTTCTTACCAGAAAATCTGATGAGAATTTCTACAATAGTCACACATGATTTTTATGAAGTTGAAGGAAGACTGATTTAAAATAAATACTAACTTCGAAGATACGATAAAATTATCTAAACAAATCACAGTTCTAGATTTTCCCAAACAGTTCTCCAAGCAGTGCTGCTTTAAAAAGAAATATGTAATTAAAAATTGTACCTGTGAGGGCCTTTGGAGCTGGGTATGATTTTGCTACATTCTCTCTTGTCAAATACTCCTTCAATCCAGGATTTCTGGGACTGAACAGAAAGTGTTGTTACTTTTATATACGAATTGATTGAAAAAAGTAGCATAATCACCAGTACACCAGTATCTGGGCTAAGCACAATATATTTAAGTACACTAATGTAATTAATTTATTAGTGTACATGTACACTAATAAATTGCCAAAGTAAACCCCAAATATGCTAGGCATTCATGGTTTCTCTAACAGACAATATAGATATAAATAAACAAAATGTGAACACAAAAATACTCATGAAGTTAGTTTATTCACAATCTCATCTTAAATGAAAGATCATTACACACACAAATCTACCAAAGATATAACTGTGTTCTCTAATTCTGTTAAAAGCCACTTTTATATCTTGTGCCATACTCCTACAAAGTAAATGGCAAATTCTCAAACTTCAAAACTCTCGTTCATATATTTCCCTACTTAAGCTAAGATTCACAAGAGACTGGTAAGAGTAACTGAGCAAGATTTTAATACATCTCCTATAAGTGTGACCTATCATTGATTATTTTGCTTCGTATTGCATACCTGTAACTCAATACTTGAAACTAAGTGGGACTGTGGTTCTCATGGTCTTACTAATAGCATTTCTCAGGCTACACAACTCAAATCATAGCTGAGCTCTTATAGAAGCTGTATGAAAGTCTAAACGCAGAGAACACTGAATCCACAATAGAATCAGAATAACTGATAAACTGGGCTTTCAACAAATATGAAAGAAACTAGCTCTGCCTGGCATAAAAAATTAAGTGTGGCTATAAATTCATATACACAAATTCTGACAGTGGCAGTATATGGGATGGGGTTACGGTGGGATGAGGGCGGGGTCAGAAAAAAAATTCATATACACATATGTCTTAGAACAGTGATGAAACAGAGATGAACGGCAAATCTACCAAGAAGCTTTTTCAAGCTCCTTCTTAGTGTATTTCCTATCACACTCATGTTTACTCCCAGTATACGATTTAAGGAAATGCTCTGAACCCGAAAACAAGTCACAAATCTATCTGTGAAACCTCATTACTACACTGCCACAGTTCCCCAGAAGACTATGAAGGAGCTCAGGACATACAACCCCAAAATTTGCCTCATTTTTGGTATGTTGCTCATTTTGAGTTAAAGGAAACTAGAACAGCAAATATAGTGAGACTTAAACTATCCTAATTCCACCTAAAGCCAGAACTTTCAATAGGAATTCAGTAGTCCTAAATTCCCTTCCTAGGGGTGTCACCAACCAACAGGCTAAATTTTTGGGAGGGGGAGAAAAGATCATATGTTAACACCCCACCAAAACAACTTTGCCACAAACTATCCTATTTCCCATCTGCTCTTCAAAAGGTCTATTAATCTTTCCTAAAAATATTTATTCTCCCTTTAAGTGCTTGCATCTCCTCGCTTTTTAAAAAAACAGCAGGAATGGGTCTGGGGAGGTGGGGATTAGGGGCACAGCAGCAGAGATTCATTAGTTCCTGTGTATTTTAAACTTACCTATGCATAAGAAAAACTCCCCGGATCAAGTCCAGAGTCATCTTAAGTCATCCTTCCCTCTTATCACTGTTGTGTGGTCAGCATTATTTTTATATATTAAAAGATGCTGTAAAGCACTCACTGAAAAAGTATAAAACCTTGGAAAAATCCAGACTCAGAATTTAGAACTAAAACTAATTTAATATCTCTTATAACATAAGTGACACAATGTTTTACAAATAGTAAGCCTGTCCCCTATTCAAAAGTTAATAATTTCATTTATTCATTCTCTGCTCATATATTAAATACCTAAGTTTTGCAAGAAATAAAGTAGAAAAGTTTTACAGAAGAGCTTCAAAAACCTTCTTCATTTGAATTTCAAACATCAACAAGAATTCATTCAACAAGTGTCTCAGGATAAGCCTCCATGTTACCAATTGAGGAGTCCTTCCCACAAAAAGAAAGCAACAAAGTTTTTGCTCTGACAGAATTTAAAATTAAAAGGAGAAAACAGCTGGTTGTGGTGGCGCAGCCCTGTAAACCCAGTTACTTGGGAGGCTGAGCCTAGGGATCACTTGAGTCCACGGGTTTGAGACAACCCTGGGCAACATAGCAAGACTTAGTGTCTAAAAAAACATAATAAACTGACAATGTTCAATTGATTGTGTACCAATTAGTAAACACAACTCCAAATAAGACTCTTCTACTAATTAAGCAAGCTGTGGTCAAACATCCCTTTCTCTTAGATGGGTGGCCAGCCAATTCTAGTGATAGGGGGCACCAACCCCCTTGGGTGTTATTGTCTCCTGTTTAAGATTGCAGATTTCAAGGAAAATATGCTAAAATATGAGAATAGCCTTAATTAGAATTTCCTTTCAGAAAGATACAAGGGGAAGGAAGGAGGAAAACAGGTTTTTTTCTTTGTAAGGTAACAATTCAGAAGCTGTTTCTGCAAGGTGGGAAAACAGAAAGGATATATAAAGTGGTTTGAAACAAAGAAGGAGGAGATTTGATGGAGATTCGAATTCTGATTTGGGATGCAGATAGGCCATTTTGTGGGATGAAATGTAAGCCATGAGCCTGGACATGTGGCCAAGGTCTGTTTGGAGCTTTGAACTCCAGGTTGGAGTTTGTTTTGCTGAGTTTAACTTGTGTCTGGAAGAGGCCGTGCAAAAGTTATGCCTGAAAAGAAAGTGAACTTTGCTGGGTCCGGTACCATGAAGTTTCTTCTACTACCTAGAGGAGGACGACAAGGAGAAGATGGCATGGAAGAGAAGGAGCACGCCAAAGGAAGATGTCTTCTAGCATCTGTAGATGAACACTGACTGGCTGATTTTGGTGAGGTGATCAGGACTGAGAGACTGAGGATTTTCAGGCAATCTGGGAAAGGACTTTGGACAATGTTGAGAAAGGTTTTGGACAATGTTAATAAAGTAATTGGAATTTTACTTACATGTTTGTTTTGTAGTAATTAGGAAATCACTTTGTTAGAAATAAATTAGTCTGCAATGATAGTCTTGCTTTGACTTGGAATTTTGGTTGAGAAGGCTGGGGATGGTGGAAAGAACCCACAAGAGTTTAAAAGAGGATAAATTGAGGCAAACTAGTTTAAAGTTTAAACTGGCTGGGCACGGTGGCTTGTACCTGTAAGCGTCAGCCTACGAAGCGGCCGGGGCTAGGGATTGTGGTTTGAGTCCCGTCTGGGCATGTAGCAAGACCTAGTTCCAAAAAAATAGCTGGGCGTGGTGGTGCGCTTCTGTAATCCCAGCTACCTGGGAAGCTGAGGCTGGGGATTGTTTGAGTCTGTGGTATCCTGGGCAGCATGAGCCTGCGGTTCCACAGGCAAAAATAGTGAGACCTAGTCTCAAAGAAAAAAAAAGTTTAACTTTCTAAGTTTTTCTTTTTAGGTCTGAAAGAGGGGAAGAAAGCTGAGAGAAGCTGGTAGCTGATGTTTGTATATCAATAGAAGGTGAACAGTGAAAATGATAATGAACAGTTTGTAGCCTACTTCCTAGGGAGCCAAGCAGGCATAGGTGTGTCTAGTTCAAGTTAAAGGTAATTGCTAATGAACTGCTAGTAGCCTGCTTCATAGAGAGAAGCAGGCAGATGTGTGTTTCTAGTTCAAGTCAAAAAGTTTTTGTTTTCTTTTTACCTGCTTATAGCCTGCTTCCTAGGGAGAAGCAGGCATAGGTGTAAAAGTTAAAGTTGTTTTTTTTTTACCCTGTTTCACTAGCAGGAAGACTATCTGGGTAAGTTAATTTCTTCACTTGCACAGATATATGTATATATATTATTTACATATATATGTAAATATAATAAATCCATCTTATTGGACTTGAAAGGAATTGATAAATTAAAGACTTAGAACTCTCCCTGGGACTTACCGAGGTTCAATAAGCTTCGCAATTATTACTGGTAGTATAAAAGATAAGAATTATCTTTTAGTTAGTAGTCTAGGAACTTGTTTTGATCTTTTTTTTCTTCCTCCACAGAAATATGACCTCCAAATCTCCTTCCCAGCACCTCTGAAACTACAAATTAATGACTTTTACAGAGGTACTCTCTCCTCTAAGTTCCTGAACTGTCATTTCTGTTGCCCCAGGGTCTACCCTATTGCTTGCTGAATAAAAAAAAAATAACACATTTAAAATAGAACTTTAGAAAATCATGAATGTGTCTTCTCTCCAAAGGAGTAAACAGGAAACCTTTGCCACAATAATAAAGAGGAAGCTTGTCCTGCAACACCCACATCTTATCTCAAAACTATGAGAAAACAAAAGTGATTTTAATTTACAAGCATCTTCAACAATTATCAGTTTAGAACTTTATCTCCTTACCTCATAATAGTAACCTTTCAATATCCAGTGCAGTACACCAGGAAGATGCCCCCCAACTTGTTCAAGAAGGAACTATTAAGAACCAAATGTTTGCTGGTTCTGATTGAATAGCCTCAAACTATAAAGGGTAAATGCCCAACAAATTGGCTTCTGTCACTTGGAGCTGCAAATGTTCCTGACAGTGGAGATGGCGCCATTTCTGTAGCTGTCTTGATCATCTTTATAAACTGGATGTTTTTAAAAACATACTTGGGGTTCTTGTTGTTTTTCATTGTTGTTATTATTTGACAGAGGGGTAGGAAGAGAACAATGATAGGACATGGTATTAGATTTCAGCTTAATGTTGGCTGAAACAACTGGTCTTACCTAAAACATAACCAGATTTTACACACAATCTCAGGTCTGAGTGAAGGTGAGGAATTAGAAAGAAATACCCGAAGACTAATACTCCAGTAGAAGTATACATAAACTAATTCCTTGCCTCACAGAAAGTATTTCCACACTAAGACTTTCTGGGGTTTCTGGGTAACAGAATCTCTCTGTTATCCAGTCTCCCTGTGAAACCTCAAAGAAATGGCAAATTCATCTTAGAGACATTCTTTCAGTTTAAAAAGAAATTCTATGCCATAAAATTATGAATAAGTAAAATAATGTTTAGGGTTAACACCCAACTCCTCTCTAGTAATGTGACACAAACTTTTGTGTCAGTAAAGGTCACTCCCAAAGTGCCCCACCAACGTTGTGGGATGCCCAGGAGTCACACTCTGCCCAAAAAAGAAAAAAAAAATTAATCACCCTAAATATGTGCATTTTTTTCTTCTTTTTTGGAAACATCCAGTGGGCTATGTGATGGGGAATATACACAGCAGATCATTCAATTATTTTTAAAGCTTCTTGTACTAAAAAAAAAAAAGAAGAAAAACAAACCTAATACTTCTTCAACTAAACCTGACCACTCACTCCCATTTGTATTCTCCCACTGTATCTTATATACACATTATTGTATTCACATGCTTAACAGAGTTGTTTTTATATTATTATAATATACAAGGCAGGGTGATAGTGAAAGTGGGTGGCCCCAAGAAGACTTTTTAACTTAAAACACATACAGGCCTGCTTCTCTCTCTAGAGCAGGTAACTAGCAGTTCCTTTGCAATTACCTTTAACTGATATACCTATCTGCCTGCTTCTCTCTACAAAGTAGGCTGTAACAGTTAATTAGCATTTACACTCTACCTGCCTACTATTGATATGCAAAGGCCAGCCAGCTGCTTCTCAGCTCCCAGCTCCAAAAGCTCAGAAGAAAAAAACTTAGAAACACAGTTTAAATTCTTGTGGGTTCTTTTCACCATCCCCAGCCTTCTCAACCAAAATACCAAACCAATGCAAGACTATCAGTGCAGACTAGTTTATTTCTAACAAAGTGATTTTCTAATTATCCTAATAATTACACAAGAAATATGTAAGGAAAACTACGATTACTTTAACATTGTCCAAAACCTTTCTCAGCATTGTCCAAAGTCCTTTCTCCAGATTGCCCAAAAATCCTCAGTCTCTCAGTCTTGATCATCTCACCAATGTCCAGTCAGAGTTCATCTCCAGATGCTTGAAGGCATGCTCCTTTGGCTTGCTCCTCCTTGTCTTCCATGCTGTGTTCTCCTTGTCTTCCAGGGTAGCAGAAATTCCATGGTACCGAACCAGCAAAGTTCACTTTCTTCTCAGGCCTAACTTTTGCACAGCCTCTTTCAGACACAAGTCAAACTCAGCAAAACAAACTCCAACACAGAGTTCTAATGTGCAAACTGCTTAACTGCATCTAGCACACATGCTGCCAGCCTGGGCCAGCCAAGGGTTGCAGGCCCCCGGTGGCCACATGGCCAACCTCACATGGCTCACATCTTTACAAGATGTCCGATTCCCATCTCCCCTCTATCTGATCTCCATATTGCCTCTGAAAAATTCCAATTCGAATCCCTCTCTTTGTTTGCACACCCTTTATATACCCAGATTTCCCACCTTCCAGGAAACCTGTTTCACCTTGACCATTTCACTTCTTTCTCCCCCTGCCTCTCCCTGAAGGGAAATTCCAACTAAGGTCATTCTCACATTTTAGCATACCTGTCCTTGAAATCTGCAATCTTAAACAGGAGACAATGGGGGGGGGGGTAGCACACTCTATCAATAGCTTATCTATCTGGCATCTACAACACTCAGGGAAATACCAGAATGAATCAAATAGAGAGTATTTCCACACTCCAGATCTTTATATCTCAATATATGGCTAGAGAGATACTTATTATCTTTCCTACACAGTCTCTGCGGTGGAGCAAAAACCTCCTCAAACTAAGTGCCAGACAGATGGACATCTTCCCACGACACACATTGTCAGCTGAGGGGAAACTGCAGCAGTGCATAGTCCGCCTGTCCATTAGGAAGATCCAGCTCAGAGCTTGCTGTGAGATTTTGTCCATATTCTGCAGGGATCCCTCTCAGGACTCAATGACTAATTAACCCTCTCAGGCAAAGTGCATCCAAACAACAATAACCCTAACCCAAAGCTCTTATTAATCATCATCTGGCTACCCGGTATTGGTATTGACCTGACTGGTTTTCCAGAGACGAAAACTTTTCCAGAAGCCAGCATTAGAAGTCCTTCCTAAAGAACACAAAACCTCACTTCTTTTTTTTCTTTTTGGATTGCAAAAGATGAGCACTACTTTTTAATAGTACTATTATTTTTATATCATCTTTTAAGTAGGAATGTCAGCTAAGTAACTCACAGTTTCTTAAAACGTACATCTCCCATTCTGGTGAAGTATTTTACTAATATTTTCATATAATACTTTGTTAAGCAAGGGTGTCTAGAACTTCAGAATAAATTTCTGAACCATACAAACTCACAGGAAACATGAGAAAAACCATTATGACTTTCCACAGAGCCTAATGGGGAAACAGAAGAACTCAACAGTGACCCCACCCTCAAGTAAAACATTTAAAAAATTTCAAACTAAAGTAATGACATTCTCCCCAAATTAGTGAAAATACCCATTACGAGGATCTAAAATCACAAAGAAGACTTCTCACAGACTGCAAGCCTGGCCAGTCTCCTGGGGAATAAAACATACACACAATAAAGTTACAATTTTGGGTTATTATATTGCTAAGAGGGAAAAAAAGAAAATGCAAAGCACTTTTAGAAGTCTTCTTTATCACTGTCCATAGGTAGTAAATACAGTCTAACAAAATGTTGGCTTCCTATGTTCAGTTAACATTTCCGTATTAGATAATTCCAATAATCTGCAATTTTCAAGCAGCAAAATATCCACAAATTCATTATTCATTAGACAAATGGTCTTTATTTATGCTCCAAATATCTTGTTAAATTACCCAAAACTAGCACTACAATGAAGAAAAAAACTTTTCTGTTCATGAAATTATACTCTTTCACATCTTAGATAATTGACTTTTGGGAAACCTATAATCTTCTAGGACAATAAAAGCCTCTATTAGGAATTACAGGTTAAAGGCAATTTTATTTTTATCATCCATCCATTATAAAGTTTTTATAAATGCTATGGAGATTTATGGAGATTTACTCTTCACAGCAGAAAAGCACAGCATAGCAGAAAAGCATTGCAATAGGATTTTGTTGCTTGAAATTCAGTGTAGACAGATACCACATGTTTAACTCAGACAAATTCACAATGTTTGCTAAAAAATGAGAGGGTGGGAAGATGAAAGGGGAGAAGACAGCAAAAAATTGCAGTGCAGACGATTTTAATGTCATTCCACATTCAGGAGTATATTATGCTCAATAGCAGCAGTTTGGCTTCGGACCCTTTTATGAAAATTAGCAAGGACTTCAAAAAAGCTTTCATTTATGGGCGTGTACTTCATGGAGTAGAAATTAAAACTAGGACTATAAAAAATAAATATTAAGCCTATTACATGTACATATACATAATATTAAATCATAAAAATGGCTTAAATATTTATGAAAACTTTCTCAGATTTTTGTAAATTGCTTTAATGTTTATTTTGGTTGAAGTATTTGAACATATAAAAAGAATATATATATATATAATACACACACACACACAAAGAAAATAAACCTGTATTTTTAAAAAGTTTTTTTTTAACAGACGTTTTAGTTAATTGTGGATTCATCATTTAACCTCAGGAAAATGTCACTGTACACTCATGAAAGAATGAGTACAAGGCAAACAATGTCTTACTACTATTATGAAAGTAATTTTTATTTTGAGGAAGGGTCTTTAAAAGGAAGTTAGGAGTTCCTGGGCCTGTGGATCACATTTGGAGAACTGTACAAACAAGTGACTATATGTAGACACCAGGATGAGTGTGAGTGAGAGACAGGAGCAATTGTTAGTCTCAGGTCCCACATGCATGTCTTATTCTACACCTCTCATCTATCTCCGTGAATGCATTGTAGTGTTTCAACACCCCCTATTTAATCTAATACCCAACTGAAGAAAGTTCCAACAGAGAAAAAAAGCAAATAGAGAGCCTATTATTTGGTTATACATTACAAGTAACACAAGGGATTTTGAAGGATAAAACTTTTATTTTATTATTGTATTTTACCTTTAAATTTATAGTCAAGTTTAATAGCTATCACATCTACAACCTCAAAGATTTCGGTGAAGTATCCAGATTGGGGACTCACCCCCTCAGAAACCCATGGGCAGGATAAATTACTTCAGTCTAGTCACTCTTCCTTTAAAATACTGGTATCTCTAAGAATAACAGTTTTGCTCATTCATTCATTTACATATGCTTTCATTAGCATATCATGTTATTCTAGTATAAATAAAATTTATTTTTTTAAAGGAAACATTGAATGAAAAGAGCTGATTTTACAGATATCAAGGATGGTACAAGAAATGTCTGTGAGACACTGGAGAAGAAAAGCTTTCAGCCTGGAGATATCTGGGAGGTCTTCGTTGAGTGTGTGGAATTTAGGGAAGTCCTTGAAATATGGCAAAGGTTGTGAGAAGTGGTGATGGAATGCAAAGATCTGGGCCTTCAGAATTCAGAGAACACCTTAGACAAGGTATTGAAATCTTGGAGGTCACTAAGGGATGAAGAATAAAGACGATGAAAGGGCCAAGAACCTTTGGAAACATCTGAGTATAAGCTGCAGAAGACAGACAAAAGAATAAAGAACAGATTTATGTACCAGGACGATGACAGGGCACCAGCTATGCAGAGGCAGAAAGTTTCTCTCTTTAATAATAAAGTCCACTTTATTACAAAAATGGTTTTCAAAGAAAAGCTGAAAAAGTGTTTAAATACTGCAAAATGGACAATGGTGATTTTGTCCATGATGAATGAACAGACTGAGATCAAGAAAGAGGATGTAAAGCAGAAGAGGCAGCTAACACAAGATATCCTCTGGATAAACAATATTGAAAACAACAGTCACTAGATCAACAATATCAATAAAGGCAAATGTCAGCAGTGACTTAGCTTTTCATATACACCAGGAACTATGCTGAATCCTTTATGTACTTCAGATAAAGAATAGCATCATATTACTGATGATTGTTACCACCTCTTTACAGAAGAGGAGTAAGTGGGTTCTAACACAACTGCCAGAGCTTTTTTACACTGTTTAACAGGCAATATTGAAAGTTTCTTTTATGTTGAGAAAACCTGTACCTTGTTTATAGATAAAAGAGATTGATAAATCAAGAGAGAATGAAATGTCAGAGACCTTGGGAGTTTTGGAGAGAAAGAAATTATAGGATCCAAAAAAGAAGACTCAGCCTGGAAAAAAAAAAATGCTATTTCTACAAAGGAATGAGGTAGCTGACAAACTTTTCCTTCCTTGTAATTTTGCCCAAGATCCTATAATCTAAGTTCGACAGAAAGTTGTAGCCCATTTAGCTCAGAGGGCTGCAAACTTTAGCAATCATGATTGCCACTCTTACCCAGTAAAGAAAGCAACTTAGGAGCTATACTTGTGTGGTCACAGTGCCCATTTACATTACCAGCATTTTACAGAACAACAATAGCATAATATATTTCCCGGAATACAAGCTATGGGTTACAAACATATAAGAAGCTTTCTCAAAGAAGGACCCACCAAACTTGATATTATTGGGAAACACCAATAGTATCCCAATGGACACCCTACAGAGAAAACTGCCACAAATGTTCCAAGGATATCCTTAATATGTCAACTTAAAAATGTCTGTCTCAGAATATATGGCTCTGCAGATATCTACATTAAGAGATTAGGACTTTGGGGTAAAGGATAAAAGTATAACTGGGGCCAGTGCGCAAAAAGAAAAATCACAACAAGATAAAATGAAAGGAAAGGAGGGAATGACTAGAAAAGTAATTTTGCTTTACCTCTAGCCTGTAAGAAATATTTATCAGCAAACTAGAGAGATCTTGTTCTCCTTCGTGATTGACCCCAGGGGTCATTGGAATAATTTCCAGCTGTGATATTGGAAATGTTCAAGAGCATTCCTTTAGTTGCACTTAGAAAAACGCACTGCACTTCCATTAGAAAAAATTAATTACAGCCACTCCAATTAAACCTTCTATAAGTTTTGTGCTAGTTATATAGTAAAAAGCAAACAAAAAAGATCTGTTATGTTTTAATTGTATTGCTGCACTTGGTTCTTGTATTCTAAACCTTCACTCTATCATTCATGGAACAGCTAAACTACTCTTCAGCAAAAAAAAAAAAATTTTTGAGACTAGGTCTTACTATTTTTGCCCGTGGAAACGCAGGCTCACGTTGCCCAGGGTACCACGGACTCAAGGAAGTCCCAGCCTCAGCTTCCCAGGTAGCTGGAATTACAGGCGCGTGCCACCATGCCCAGCTATTTTTTTGAAACTAGGTCTCACTACGGGCCCCAGGTGGGACTCGAACCGCAATCCCTAGCCCCGGCTGCTTAATAGGCTGAAGCTTACAGGCATGAGCCACCGTGCCCAGTCTTCCAGCAAACTTTTTACTAGACAATTTTATAAATGGTACAGTTATATCTCCTCCTCACCACTATATGATAGCCACCCAGTTTCTTCCCCCCAAAGCTGGCCACTAGTGTAGCTTACTGCCTATTCTTCCAAAGATATTTTATGTATTTATAAGCATATATTCAAAAACTTTTGTATAAAGGCTACTATATTCACCTTTCTGCATCTTTACATATAGTCACTTATTAATAAGTGGGTTCTAACACAACAATATATGAGTATGTAAACCCTTACATATTTATACTTAGAATTGCTTTACTCTTTTAGGACTGACTAGTATTCCTTTGTACAAAAGTTTCATTAATCATTTAGTCAAAATACAGACAGCATAGCTTTTGTGTGCATTTATAAACTGGAGGATAAAAACCTACGTACATGACATTTCTACGATTAATTCAGATATTGCCACACTACCTCCACAGGAATTGTACTAATTTACAAGCAAAAGGTATGAATTACCAAACAAATAATACTGAGCATAATGCATTTTAATTATTTAGAAAATGACAGTATTAGTTAGATGACTTCCTTCGAAAAGTGTTTTGTAGTGACCAAATTCCTTCAATCTAAAAATAAATAAAATACACAAAAGCAAAGCTTTATTGCCTAAAGAATACTGATATCCTTAAGCATCAAAAATAACTTTGAAATGTTCAGAAGTTAAAAGAAAAACCTCAGAAATTTGAAATTAGGTGACTACTGAACAGCAACAAAAACTTTTCTATAAAAGCATTAACTAAAGACAGGAAGACTTTAACCAAAGACTTCAATGAAAAGCCTGCTGGGTTCCACATTATCACAAAAGCTATGTCTACTTTGTAAGTGGTGGGTGGTAAAAGAGAAAGAACATAGGAGTTCATGTTTTATTGACCATAGGCAGTATGGTCAATTCATTCATTTGTATGCCACTCAACTGTCAGAGTATATAAAACCCACTCCATTTGCATCACCGAATTAAAAAAAAAAAAAGTTTTACTTCAAATTAAACTGTCCAAATCTGTAAATCTCCCTTCCCCACACCTAAATCTACTACTCTTCCTTCATACCCTAGAGGTTTCTCAGCATACTTGCAGGTTGAGGTTTGAAAACCGAACCAGAGCATTCATCATTCTCTTTTCAAAGAGGTCTACTTAACTCTGTTAATTCATGAATCAGGCAGTAATCCTTCCAGCAAACAGAAAAGGTACTGCAAACTTTAGCACAAAATTGGAGGGACTTTTAGACATAAAAAGGTTGGGCAAGGTTTATTAACAAAAGAAAAAACTATTTCAGGAAGTCTCCTGGGGAGGTGGAGGGGTGTCTTATCTTAAGTCTTATCTTCAATGCTGCTGATCAGAAAACTCCAACAAAGCTTCATTCTTGATCCCCTTCCATACTTATTTTTCATCCAATTAACCACCAAGCTCTATTGCTGTTGGGCTCTTGTATTTGCCCACCTCTCTGCATTGCCATTGCCCTGTAGTCATCATGAATTCTTGGCCAGATTGCCTCCAACTTTTCCTTCTTCAATCCTTTCTCTGCAATAACCTTTGTCTTCAAGTAAGTAAGTGAACGAGTCACGCTTACTAAAAATCTTTCAGTAGTTTCCCCACTATCTTTAAGACAAGGCTTAGGCCTTTCTAAGGGTTATGATCCACTGACCACTACATCCACGGTGTTCCCTCTCTAGCCTTCTTTCTTTTCCCTCCCAACTTCAATCTGTATCTTCTAAATACACTGATCAACTTTGATTTCTCCAAATTCTTTTCCTGTGTTCTTCACGTACCTGCCTTTTATGCTTCATATATTCTCCATAGACCCCTTTTACCACAAATTTGGGCATCATGTCTTTGACAGGTAAGTAAAATGCAGCACTGTATAAAGGGGAAAAATTATTTTTGAAAGTTAAAACAGGCTTAACCTGTAAGGAAAGAAGTGACTGAGTGGGGATGGTCCCAGGTAACTGTCTCTTCAACCCCACTCCCAATCTCAGTACTGTTTGATTTATCTAAGGTGTGGAGATAGGCAGGGTATTCTCAGGAAAAGAGGATATATAATTGGGGCGGGGAGGAGGACAGGATACTTTTACTAAAAATCCTTTAGCCAGTTTTTCCTAAACCAGAGAAAAACCTTTAACTCTTTATCTGCTACAGAATGATAAAAACCATATTCAACCCCTAAGCTACCACACACTAGTTACCTTTGTCATCCAGATACCTGCTGTTTGTCTGCCTCAAGGCCTTCTCCCAAACTAAAGGAAATCTATCTCTTTAAGGGTTTGTTACTCCCTCCCCCTTGCCATAATTTCAAAACCAGACCAAACCCTTAGGTGATCAAACTATTTATTACTAAATAAGAAAATGATTACCTAAACATGTACTGTAAGCAGGTAAAACCCTGGTTACCCCATTACATGTGTTACAAAATAAATATGAAAAACCCAGTTACCCCACCACAATGTCCTAAACTGTCTTTTTAGTCTTTGGTTACCTCACCACATATACAATTAGAGTCCACAAGCACCTGTTCTAAAACTGTTAAGGTATGTGTGTGGTAGGTGGGGGTAGGGGGGCTTTTTTACTAAAAAAATCATTTTGTCAGCTTATCTTAAACCAGAGGAAAAACCTTTAAATCTTTATCTGCTACAAAACCAGGCAAAAGCCCTTATCAACCCTTAAACTTCCACACACTAGTTACCTTTGTCATTCAGATACCTACTGCTTGCCATGGGCCCTTTCTCCCAAACCCAAGGAAAACTAAAAAAAAACAAAAAAGCAACTTTAAAACTGAATTCTTTGCTGCTTGCCACCAAAACCAGACCAAACTCTTAAAGTAATCATGCTTTGTAGTATGTAGTTCCAAAACCAGACCAAACTCTTAAAGTAATCAAACTATTTATTACTAAGTAAGCAAATAAGAAAGTAATTACTTTCTTATTTTTATATTTCTTCTATTTCTTACACATACTACAAGATAAGCATGTAAAAACCCAGTCACCTTATCATTATATGTGCTATAAAATAAGCATGAAAAACCCAGTTACCACACCATACCATATGAATTTACGAATATGTGTTCCAAAGGTAGGTCATCCTCTTTTCCTCCTTCGGTATATTTCAGCTTCTTCCAAATATGTGGTCCAAAATGCAGTGTTCTTTTCTTCTCTTTTGGTATCCTCTCAACTTTAGGCAGTAGAAAAACTCCAAGATATAGGAACCAACATAAAGTCTATTTTCTCAGGCCTTACTCACAGCCTCTCCAAAAGCATCTGAATCAAACTAGGCAAGACAAACTTCAACACAAAGTCCAAATCTCCAAACTCTTTAGACTCCTTTAGCACACACACTCAGCTTATGCATGCTAAGGCCATGAGTTCACAAGCCCAGGCCAAAGGCAGAGGCCCCAGGCTGCCTTGGTCATACCATTATGGTCAGACCTCCATTCCCCCCTCAAAAATGGCTGAATGCTTTTGATATCGAGTGACAAAACAGGCAAACTGGGGTGCTTAACCAAACTTACAAAGGGGAGCAGTTGACCTTTTAAAGTCAGCCACACACCAGGTTCTTCCCAGCTTGCACATGCAGTTGCAAGACCACATAAATTTTAAGAGGAAGGCAAAAACAAACTTACTTATTAAAAGACAAATTTGACAAGAGTCACTGAGGGGTACAAGGGGTACAGTCCAGTCTCTAGTCCAAAGAGCACATGGCTGCAGCTGCCATATGTGTCCACAAAATGGCGCCGGCCCCACCTTAAGCCTGATAATGGAGTTAAGATGGTGCCACCACTCATTCTTCAAAGACACAGCTTCACTCACTGCAAGCCAGAAAAAGCTAAGATGGTGTTATTGATCTTTCTCTGAAAGCAGGAGATTCAAATCCAACGATGAAAATCAGGATGGCACCATCAATTCTTCTCCAAAAGGCACAGTTCTGGCATTCTATCAGCTCCAAATCCAAAGGAGCCCAGCATCAGCAAAACTCACTCGATATAGCAACACACCAAGCACTTCAGATGTCTCATGTTGAAAACAGCAACACAACAAATTCTGTTCGCTTCTACAGAAGACTTCCAAGCTTCTCAGTTTCAAAGTTAAACCAAGTTTTCAAGTACTAAATTTCCAAGTCAGCTTACCTAAGTTACAAGTTTCTCCAACATGCTTCTTGGACATATACGCCCAGGGAAGGGCCCTGTTGCTACACTTGCTCGAGGGAGCCCTGATGTCTTCCAGCCTCCCTGCTCCTTTGCTCTCTGCACCTTCCTTCTGCATTGTGTCTTCTCTCTCCTTTCCATGTGTTTCTCCTGTCCCCTACCTAATCT
Source organism: Uropsilus gracilis (assembly GCA_004024945.1). Lineage (NCBI taxonomy): Eukaryota > Metazoa > Chordata > Mammalia > Eulipotyphla > Talpidae > Uropsilus > Uropsilus gracilis. The sequence goes on from PVHY01001766.1 coordinate 53,998, forward strand.
CTTAATCCTTTTTTTGAGAGAAGGCTTGACTTCCCTTCTCCAAGTCTCCACCCACCAGGACACAATGACTGTCATTCCAATGCAGATGCTGGTGGTCACAGCCCCCCAGTTTTACCACAGTCCCCTAACACTTTCTCTTCTAAGCTCTTTTTTTTCACAAATAAAACTTTTTATTTGTTGTCAATGAAAATCTGATTTTTTTAAACCGATTCTTGAACTGGTTTGTATTCATCAGCTCTCTCAACTTTAGCACCTGTCTCATCCCCAGGAGCTTTTCCAGAACTACTGCCTTCACCATGGTGCTTCATAAGCTTTCCCAATTCAAACTTGGGCTTCTTGAGCATTTTTACTTCTCTAAAGAAGACATCAAGGCCGGGCCCGGTGGCTCGTGCTTGTAAGCTTCAGCCTATGAAGCGACCGGGGCTTAGGGATCACGGTTCGAGTCCCGCCTGGGACCCATAGCTGAGACCTAGTTCCAAAAAAATAGCTGGGCATGGTGGTGCACGCCTGTCATCCCAGCTACCTGGGAAGCTGAAGCTTGGTCTTGCTTGAGTCGGTACCCCGGGCAACGAGAGCCTGCGGTTCCACAGGCAAAAATAGCAAGACCTAATCTCAAAAAAAAGAAAAAAAAAAAAAAAGACATCATGGAGTGGGTAAATAGACTGGCAGGCCTTTTCTATGTCTTTCCTGATGCTGTCTGAAATCAATTTGCTGACCACCTCTTTCAAGTCATTTGTCTGCACCTCTGGGGTCATAATTTCCATCATCTTTTTCTGGATTTGGCGGAGTTGTTGGTGATGGGCATAAGAGGTCTTCTGAAACTGGCTGTTGCATTTTTTAGTAAAACCAACACAGAAGAGACGAAGCAAATAGCCATCCGTAGTCTTCACATCAACATGAGCTTCAATCATGGTCTGCCATTTTTTTGACCATGGAGCACATTTTATCTTGGGTAAGATCCATGCCGTGATAGTTAGTCAAGCAGTTTTTGCCCTGAACACCCTCAGTAATTAGCTTGAATTTTCTAAATGTAACTTCATCATTTTGCAAGTCAGCAAGGCTCACTTTGAAAACATGACCCTTGAAGTCATCAGATGCGATTTTTAAGTTCTTGTGACAAGTGTTTTTCTAATATTCCTTATATTGAACATTGCTGATGCTTTCACATCATGCCAGTCTTAGAAATTGGATCAACCACTTTCTTCTTGGCTCCCTTTTTGCCACCTTTCATAAGGCGCTTGTTTTGCTAACTGCCATGGTGCTGCTCAGAGAGCCCTTCTAAGCTCTTTTTATACCTTTCCTTCTTGTTTGTCCCTGCTCTTCTGGGAGAGAGTCTTGTTAGTCATTTCACATACAAAACCCTTGTTTTCCTTCCTCCTCCCCTCCTATCCTTCTAAGAGAAAACCAAGAATTCTAATCTTGAAATTTACTATTCTAAAACAACAGGGAAAGTAACTTCTTTTTCCTGGTTATTATCAATGCATAGCATCAGCTATGTTAATGGCAGGTACCCTCCAACAAATACACTGAGGCAGGACATAGTAAATTAATATATTTGGGTTTTAAGGGCATTGTTTTGTTTTGTTTGAGGTTTATGTTATTTTGTTAAGGTATGCCTGGGCAAAAAACATACTCCAGACAGGGCTATATAGACTTTATAACTTTACAAACTTGTGATCTCCAGTGGGCAACTGGCATGTGAAAAAAGTAAAAATTTAGGAGGCAAAAGGTATTACTATAAGCAAAATGACAGGGGAGAAGCTTCAGGCTTCAGGTGGTAATTAAGGTGCAAGCTGGTTGACGATGACAGGACTCCATGCATAGCTGTCACCACAGGCCCACATCCACTGACTTTGCCTCTGTTTTCTCTTTGCCCATGCTGTGTTGATATTTCTGTGTGTGTGTGTGTGTGTGTGTGTGTGTGTGTGTAAAACCTTTGACATCTTCTACAATACCTGTCTGAAAACTCTTTGCAACACTAAAGGAGCATCTCATTCTGAGTATCTCTGAGCCTTCTGTACTTCCCCCATGTTCTATACTGTCAGGAACTATTTAGAAGCAGTTAGAGAGTACTCTCCATGAAAGAGAGAGGCTTTGTGATCCCTGGCCCATCAAAGTAGAGGTGGGCTAAGTAGTCAGGTGGAGATATTAGAACACTTCGAGGACAGAAGCTGGCAGAGACACAGGAAGAACATACAGGAGGGGAGACATGTGGGGCAAAGAGACATGTGAAAGAAAGCCTTGGACTCACACCAGGGATTTGGAGGACATGAGATAAACACATGGGTGAGAAACCCATGGAAAGGTTGACATTGGTAGTCATTATCTTGACTTTTACTTTAATTTTGCTCATTTCTCCCTAGACTTGCCTGGTCCCTTGTGCTCCTTTTCTTTGGTTTCCTACCGAGAAAGTGTCTTGGACATGTAGCAAGCTTTGGGGTCTCAGAGATCCCACTTTAGAATCCTGGGAGGCATCCCTCAGTCTGTCCTAATATCATTACTCTAAATCCCAGAATATAGGAAACTCTCTTGTTCATTGCCGCTGAACTCTAGAAATACATATAAACATCTTACTGTTGGGAACAGACTGACCGAAGTGACTCCATTTTGTTAACCTCCATTTTGAGACCAGTGACCTCTCCCTGCCCTCAGTGGAAAATACCTGCCATGGCTGACTGGCCCTACAGTCTGTTTCTGCCTCCCCTTATTCCTGGTTGTTCCTGACAACAGCATTGTCCACCTGATAGGTGATGGATGTCAGCATTGTCTTCCCGAGAGATGATGGATATCAGTATAATTGGAAATCTGCAGTTATGGTAACGTGTCCCACCATTATGGGAACGTGGGAATATGTTATGTAGTTATGGGAACGTGTCCTACACCTGCTTGCTTGCCTCACTCTAGGGGGCGGTGGTGGTTTTTCCCTATAAAAGGTTGTAACAGAGACTGCTCAGGGTCTCTCTTGCTGAGCTGGCTTGGGGACCCTGGTGCACCAGTAATAAAACCTCCAACTTTGAACTTCAATCAGAGTCTTGTGTCTTGTTGAGTGACCTGTGAGTCACAACATTTGGGGGCTTGTCCAGGAGAGGCTCCTAGACTATGGACTCCGTTGAGCCAGCAGGTTTCCCTCCAGAGGGTGAGTGCTGTTCGTGTTGGGTACCACTTGAGTCGGACCTGCAGAAGGCTGGACACAGAACTTATTCCAGGGTCCCTGGGAAGGACGGGATGCCCTCTATTCCCTTTGGAGACCGTCTGTATGACTAGAGCCCAGAGGTCTCAATTGGCTTTGTCCTGGTGGTCATCACTGACTGTTTTTCATGTTCCCTTTGTCTGTCTCATCATTGTGTTGTTCTGTGTTTTTGGCATTTTCATTTGGAAAGAATGGTTCAGAGGTCTCTCTCACAGGCACCGTTGGATCTGATCCTGACCCACTTCAAAGATTTCCAAACATAGGCTCTTAGTATTGCGACCCATGCTGATGAAGATGACTTACTAACCTCTTTTTGTTCTCTTGAGTGGCCAGCTTTCAATGTAGGCTGGCCTCCACAGGTACCATCTCTGCCGTCCCGCACCCATCAGGCTGGAAGGCAGGGTCCAGGCAGCTCAAGGCTGTGCCAGGCCTGGGCGGCAGGCCAGGGGAAAGGAGTGGAGCTCGGGCTAGCCAGGCAGCTTTGTCTCCTTCGTTTCTGGCAGTGGTTGTGCCTCAGAGGGAGGAGTGGGCAGTGGGAGCATTTTTCTGCCCCTCAGTCTCCAGGTAACAACTGCAGCTCCTCCAGACCCACCTCCGGGGGCGGGGAGTAAGAAAGGGGCAAAATCTCTGTATACAGGTCCCAAGCTCCAAGCAGTTGGCACCCATCCTGGTGCACCCATCCAGTGGGGGCCGCAGGATAGTGAATCTCACACAGGTCATGTTGATGCTCCTAATCCAGACGGCCCTACCAGGGGCCACCAACTTCCTGTTTCGCCTAAGCTCTGGGCTACAGCTAGAGGCCACTGTGTCCACTGGCCCTGTGCTGGACAACAGGGACTGTCTGCTACCTGTGATGCCTGATGAGTGCACCCATGCTCAGCTCACCAACGTCAACCAGTTGTTCCTGGTAACCCACCCAAAGAAAGCCCCAGACTCTGATCTGGAAGGAGGCCCCCCACAGCCCCTGGATGATGAGCTTTCCCCCTACAGTCCATGGGTGGTTTCAGGCAGGGTAAGGCGGGATCCTTCTCCCTCACCCTCCTCTTGGCCCAGCTCCTCTCCAGCTTTCCCCTCAGCTATCATAGTCACACCCATAGTGGCTCAACATACCACTGGCAGAGCCCAGAGCGATCCCCTCAACCCTCAACACCAAGCCTGCCCTTCTGGAGGTGTTGCCAGAGCCTGAAAGGAAACATAAAAATACAAGGAAGGCATGATATATGCAGTAGTATAACAGAGTTTAGAAAAATGAAAATTTTAGAAAATAGGTTTTCTCACCCTGTTGGTCACAAAGACACCTTTCTGGTTTTAACACCTACAAGCATGTAAGTATTTGTCTGGATCACAGTATAAATGAACGAGATCTTAAGCATCTGATGACATCACAACTCTGTCAGTCACTTATTTTTACTGTATTTTTGTTACAGTATGTGTTTCCACTTTTGTAACATGGGGATTGCCCTGTCCTGGTTTATACTCCCTTCACTAGTAGTGATCTCTATAATTGAAAGCATGATAACCCTCCTTTTTCTGAACAGCCTAAGAGCCTAATCTCCCTCTAGTTTGTCTTCCACACCCACCAACCCACTCAGGATGACTATCAGCAGCTCCTCCAGACTCTTTACTTCCGAGGAGACGAGTGGATTCACATGGAGACCAGGAATATGGTCTTGAGAATTCATTGGGGCCGTGTGGATCAGCCCCATCTCATCAGGGGCGTTTTTCATTCAGCTCGCCCTGATTGGGACCTTAACACCAACCAAGGTAGGGAGGCCCTTGATGTCCTCCGCCAGACTCTATTGGGAGGTCTTCAAGTGGCTGCACACTGTCTCCCAAAACTTTCAAAGTTGAGTGAGGTGATCGAGGGACTGAGTCACCTCCTGCATTTCTCAAGTGCCTCCAGGAGGCTTACAGTTCCTAGACTTCAATTGACCTGGAGGCCCCCAAGAATAGGCGAGCTGTCAATATTGCTTTTGTAACTCAGTCTGCTGCTGATATCCACCACAAGATTCAAAAGGCAGACAGGTTTGAAAAATATATATCTATATTAGTAGAAGTGGCCCTGAGGATATTTCAGATCAAAAACACACCTGAGGAGAGACAAACTAAAAAGATGTTCAAGGTTTTAGTGGCAACTCTCAGCCCAGACTGTGGAGGAGGTGCATGGACTCAGAGAGATGGCACAACTAGTCAAGACAGCAATAGAGTCCAGGCTCTACAGTCTGGACTATTTTATTTTATTTATCTTATTTTATTTTCTATTCTATCATCAATGGCCCAGAGCTAGTGCCTATGGCTCTTCCAGCTGAGGTTTTGGGGTGCGCCTGGAGAATCCCTTCACCAGCCATCCCCAGGGGAAGAACCCCAAGGCATGGATGCTGCTAACAGAGTGGAGAGCAGCCACTGTCAGCCCAGGGGAAGTCTGGTGAGCGACTACAATGGCCAAAAACTTTCCTGGCCGTGAGGACAAGGGAAAAGTGGCCCTGGGTTCCATAATGAACTTCTACAAAGCTTTCCTCCTGAAGCTGCTGTGGTGATAAAGAAAAGCAGGCGGTGGAAAGGGAGGGAAACAAGGACTTGTGTTCAGCTTTCCACCAGTTGTTGAACTGAGCTCTTCCCCTCTGGAAGCCTGGTCAAGCATGCAAGCCAAAGAGTCAGAGTGCAGTGGCATTCCCTTAACCCTGTGTTTCCCGGAGTGAGCTGGTGAGCTGGGCACCTGGGGAAAACAACCAGCAAGTGTTTATGCTGTTAGAAACAAAAGCTAATGGAAGTCCCAGCACTGGCTTTGCTGGACATTAGAGAACAGAAAGGGGTTGCTCAGGAGTCTTCACCCAACAACTTGGACCCTGGAAAAGACCCGTGGCTTATCTATCTAAGCACCTTGATTCCATGGTGGCCGATGGAGTGGGTGCCTATGAGCTGTAGCTGTCATTGTCATGCTCGTTAAGGACGCTGACGGTTACAGCCCCCCTTCAAGTCCAGTTTTGCTTGGTTGACTACTATTCATGGGAGGACTTGGACTATTTCCACTCTAGCACACACCTAGGTCGCACTAAGCTGTTAGCCTTCCCCAAGCCCTGTTTCTCATTCCCACATGTCTTCAGTGATTTAGGATATAATAGGAGTAAGGGGTAGAAGTGATTGTCTAGGGAGAGTTTGGAAAATTAACTTCATGAAAAGGCAGCAGGGACAGTACGGTTACAAGTTCTTCCTAGTCATGGTTAACACATTTTCCAGGTGCGTGGAATCATTTGCCACCAAAGGGGAGGGAGACAGATTAGTTGTCAAAACTCTTTTAAAACAGATTGCACTCAGGTTTGGGTTTCCCCCATGCATAAGCTCAGACAATGGCCCAGACTTTGTTTCTAAAATCATGGCAGGTAGTCAAGTGGAAATTGCACTGTGCTTACCAAACCCAAAGCCCATGACAGGTAAAGCAGATAAATCAAATTTTAAAGGAGACCTTACCTAAATTAACCATAGAGACAGGCAGGAGATGGGGGCTCTTCTTCTCTTAGCCCTCATACATGCCCTCTGTACTCCCTATGTCTGTGGGATGTCACCATTTGAGATCTTTTACGGGTGACCACCCCCCTCTATTGCCAATTCTTGGCTCTGACATTAAAGCTGAGCTTTCTGACCATTTCTTGCTTCAGACTTTGCAGGCTTTTCATGCCATCCAACAGTCACTTGTGCCCGCATAACAAGCGACACCAATTTGAACCTCGGCCTCCTCATGACCTGCAGCCAGGGGATAAAATTTGGGTGCTCCATCATCAGGCGTCCAATTTGCAGCCCCATCGGAAAGGACACACCTTGTCATCCTGACTACCCCACGGCCATGAAGGTGGACAGCATCAGACCCTGGATACATCTTTCTCAAGTGAAAAAGGCCGCTGAAGTGGACACAACATCACACCCAGCGCAGTGACTGACAGTGCAACAATATGGAGGACCCACTATAGCTAAGACTCTGTGCTTCCTAATTATTGTTTTTTGTCCAGGACTATTGTTCAGGACAGGGGCAACAACAAAAAGAAAAAAACACCCTTACGTACCCAAACTGGGGCATTGGGAGTTGTCAGATACAGTCACAGGGGTCGTCAAGGCCACAGCCTGGGAGGGAAAGGGGAGCCAGTGTTTCATCTTGACCTCTGTGACCTCTGGTATAGAGGATACTGGATAGTAACAGGAATAGGCTGTGGGGCCCCTAACTACTGGCATGAAAAACAACTGTGGTCTGAAAAATTCTATGCATGCCCTGGAGAAAAGCGGGTGCCGCTTGCCTGTGGGGGAGCCAGTGATTATTACTGCACAGAATGAGGCTATGAAACTTTTGCTTGGGCTTGGGCTCACATCATATACCTCCCTGGCAGATGTGGTGTTACAAAATGGCTGGGAATTAAATCTGCTATTCCTAAAATAAGGGGGCTTATATATGGCCTTGAGAGAAGTTTGCTGCTAACAGCTTTTATGCTAACAGCTCAGGGATAATCAAGGACATCCTGGCCCTAGTTTGGGAAAACCCTAAGGACCGCGATCTAGAAAGACAGGAAAAATTTTAACAGGGATCCAGGAGCTCACCTCCACCACCACCACCAAAGGAACCTGGCACTGGGAAGGGAGCAGGCAGCACAGCCAGGCCTGGCCATGCAAGGCTCCCACTGCTGAACGGTCCAGTGTTGAGGCCCAGGGTGCTTGACCTGGCTGGCACCTGACACTTCACAGTTTTGGATTTTATGGGTCACTTTTACATACATATGACATAAAAAATGTATCCTTTCTCCCTGACTCACTTCCCTCATGGCAGCTCTTGCCGGACCAGTGTCCTCTTGCTCCTAGGGCTAACAGTAAGTCCCAGTGTTTTTAAGGCTCTAATCTCCAATACAAAATGGCATTTGGGTGCCAAGAAACTCCTGGTTCTGAGGATCAGGTATAATGTTCTCACCGCTGATATTTTTGGTGGGGAGTCCACTGATCACCTTTGTGAGGATTCAGAATGGGTCCAAGATTAGTCTCACCACTAACCAGAGAAGGGGGAAGTGTTGGGAATAGACTGACCGAAGTGACTCCATTTTGTTTAAAACGTCCATTTTGAGACCAGTTTCCTCTCCCTGCCCTCAGTGAAAAATACCCGCCACGGCTGACCAGCCTTACAGTCTGTTTCTGCCTCCCCTTATTCCTGGTTGTTCTGACAACAGCATTGTCCACCTGAGAAATGATGGACGCCAGCATTGTCCACCTGATAGATGATGGATGTCAGAATTACTGGAAACCCGAAGTTATGGGAACGTGTCCCACCATTATGGGAACGTGGGAATATGTCCTGTAGTTATGGGAATATGTCCTACACCTGCCTGTTGCCTCACTCTAGGGGGCGGTGGTGGTTTTGCCCTATAAAAGGTTTTAACAGAGACTGCTTGGGGTCTCTCTTGCTGAGCTGGCTTGGGAAGCCTGGTGCAACCAGTAATAAAAACCTGCAACTCTGAACTTCAATCGGAGCCCTTGTATCTTGCTTAGTGGCCCGTGAGTCCCAACACTTACTAGTAAAGTGTATCCTGAAAAATTAATGCAGTGAATGGGGAAAAAAGAAATGTTCTGTGGCCATATAAGCATATATGTGTATAACATGTTAGAAGGTATGAACTACCCACTGACCCCCTAAATATATTTTACCAAGGATCATCTCCGAAGGTATCACATACTTATTTCCATAGGATGCAGTTTGGGATATTTTTTTCCTAAGAAATTGCTACTAGTTGTCAATTAAAAATACGCCCATTCTTGAATCTTATAACTTTATGTAAAGATTTTTGTACATCTTTTATTTTTAACTTAATTTAAAAATATTTGATAGATTTTGATATCTTAAAGATAGAAATCTATTAGATTTTTATTTTCATTTAACTGAAAAGACTTAGGGAAGATTTTATTTATTGATTTTTCAGAAAAATAAAAGTTTATGGTCAAATAACAATGAAATCCCATTAAAATCTAAGAGGAAAATGTTTTAATAGAATGAGAGGAGTCCAGGAAGCTGATGGGATGCAAGGAATTCCATGGGCATTTGGCAGATGAAAAATATTTTAGCCTGTGCCAGTATAAAATCTCCCAACTTCTGTTTCTAGATTTTTCACTTGATTTTCAAAGTTCTAATGTTGTTTAGAGAATGACTAAACTTTCAGTGCAATACCGGAAAGAAAGGGGGACACAGCTACCACACAATGCTTTTCTCTACGTCACCAAGAAGTCCAACAGGACTGCTTTCCATTTTGATGGGTTTTGATTATTAATGTTACGTCTGTATTGAATTTCTTCTGCTACTGTAAAATGAAAATATATCCTTCTTATAAGGAAGAGACCTTGAAATGACCCAAAAAGACAATTATGAAAGAGGGATTAAACAAAAGAAAAGGAGCTTTTCTCTTTGAAGTATGTGCCACTCGAGTTCTCACAATATTTTGTGGTTGCATTATAAAGAGGAATATGCTACCTCAGCCACCTCAAGTTGCAAATTGACCAAAAAAGCCTCTCCCATTATGGGTGCTCTGGTGATGGATGTGGTGGTATGCATCTGAAGAGATGTGAATTTAAATACCCCTAAGTCATATACAGTTCCAAATCTATTTACCTCAATCAATCAATATAATTTAAACCGCTCTCCTTAACAAAACTTGAATCAGAGTCTTTCTGACATGAGTCCTCTTTCTGATCAGGTTCCAAGCATGGAGTCTGCCCTTAGTCCTGAGTAATCCTGAGTAATATTAACAAAATCGCCCACCCTTGGTAGCTGATCACCCTAGTCTGCCTTCAACAATAACCCTGTTGAACTGGCTTAGCAAGAACCTGTAGATTCAATATCTCCTGTTAGTCACATTCCATCCACTGACCCCACCCTTGGCTATACAACTTCATTTAACCTTGTAATCAAAGTTGAGTTCTATCTCTCTACTCTGAAACCCCCATTCTAGTAGCCCCTCTTGAGTCAGTCTTCATTACCATCTTTAAAAAGTGTCATAAAAACATTTCCTTTAACAAAACCCATACACATATATACACAAAAGTTCTTTTCTGTAAATCAGAGGACAAAACTGAAAACACGAATTCTCAGAAACTTAGAAATTCTCTTTTATCTCTTATATCCCCTGTACCTCTTGCACCACTCTTGTCATGAGTTATTATTGTTTTTCCTTCTTTCTTTTAGTTCATCTAAAAGGAAAGACATACATATCAAAAAGAGAAGAATACCCTCAGAATAAGTGACTCTAGTCCTTCATCTATCACCCAGCTCTTCATATTTATATCAAATTCTTCATACTCATACTCATACTCATAGTTCATATTTGCTGAACCCAAACACCAACCAGCAAGTTACAATTTCTCTTTGAAATAGTTCCACTTAAAGGTCATGGTTTTCTCCTTTAAGGCAGTAGCTGTAAGAAGATAGAGAAACCAAAATATGAGCCCACATTGCTTGCTGTGTGTTCCATTGAAGAACAAAGACCCAATCCATAAAATCTATTGTCAATTCACAATTCCACTCCCTCCCCACTTTGCCTTTCTTAAGTCTGTCTTTAAAATCCTCCCTAATTTTACAAAGAGTTAAGATTTTAAGATTTTGGACTGATTTCTCAGTTTTAATCCAACAAAATCTACTTTGTGAACTTAAGGTCAAAAAGTAAAATAACCTGCTTACTACATTCAGTTTCTCTAAACCAAAAAGAAAAAAAAAAAAGGACAAAGACTGGCTTGGTTTAATTTTTCAAATCACTTTAAGTGTGCACTTAAAATAGTGGTGAGAAAGGTAATAGAGGATTAGCTGATCCAGGCCATCAATTTATAAACTACCCTATGTACTTCAATCTTTCTGGGAGGAAATTTCTCTTTCTTAAGATTACAAGATTCAATTTACAAAAATCTCTTGGCTCATTATAAGCTCAGTAGAGGATATCTATTTTCTCCAGAAAGGAAGGTATTTTCAAACTCTTAAGGCCAAGCTGGTTCATTGTAAGATAACCTGTCCATTCGGTAAGACATTAGAGCAGTTACTTAATTTGGGCCACTATAACAGAATGCCATAGAATGAAGAATTAAACAACAAACATTTATCTCTCAAAGTTCTATAAACTGAAGTCCAAAATCAGAATACCTACATGATCAAATTATGACAGAATACTTTTCCCAGTTTACAATGGTCACCTTTCACCTGTCATGGGCAGAGAGACTACTTTACAAGGGCAATTGTAGGAAACTAAAATCCACCATTCTAAAATATGTCTTTTTGGTGAGGGTTTGATTTGATGGGAGAGGTTGAGTCTGAGTGGAGGCTGCTTTTGAAAAAGACTTTTATATGTGAATTTCTTGGTAAGGCTTCTTCTCCTTAGAAACCCTATTTTCCTTATGCTTTTTTCTATGCAGACTGAACTAAACACACATACGGTTGTTTATTGAGTCTTCCTTTTCATTCTCATTCCCCCACCACTCTCATACAAATCCCATCTACTTAAAATGCTTCTGAAGTCATATGGGTTAGTTACTCATTTATGACAAATATCTCATGTTTACAGGATGTATTAAAGTTATTACTAAAACTTCTTTTTGACTTTTTCTCCTAAAATCTCTCAGATACTTGTTTGATTATTTGTCAATCTAGAAAAACCCAGAGAGATACTAGAAAATTTTCATGCATGCCACCCTTAGGACCAAATATGCTCCCAAAGACTCCACCTGCAAATCCCATCACATTGGGGATTCTGGTTTCAATGTAAGAATTCTGGGGAAACATTCAGTCCACAACAGCAGGTTAACAACTAATTGGTCATTTTCCAAGTACCCATTTGCACAAGGTAATATAATTTGCTTATATTAATTCTAACCAAACGCATATGGGAAATAGTTACAGCTAGGATCTCCATTTCACAAAGGTGAACATTAAGGCTTGTTACAGAAGCATCCCCATAAAAGGGGAAGATCAAAGTGAATGGTGCCATTTTCCCTCCTTGCTAATATTTCTTAAGGTTTATAATTATCAAATTCTTTTTTTTTCAGTTGTAACTGTGTGAAATCAGTGAGAAAAGAAAAAAAGATGCTACAGATTCCAAATTGGCATACATTTTTTAGTTTCTATGACCACCTAGTCCTAAGCAAAGTTTTGGCAAGCTCTAAGTCACTTTAATTGGTAGAGGCAAATTGAGCCCATATCTCAACATGCCCTGCTACTAGAGAAGATAAAGAGAGTGTAAATTTTTCACAGTGATGAACTCATCAAGAGTATCAAGAGTTTTCTCTCAGTATATCCACTACAGAAAGCACAACTTTCTGACAAACAGGGATATTTCCACCCTAGGGTTAGATGGTCTCCTTTGATCAAAAATGACCATTTATTAGAAGCTTCCAGTCTCTCCCAGAAGAGAAATACGGTTGCCCATTTTCATTCATCCTATTGGGTTTCAATTCTGCTTGAAAAAAATCCTGTATAATGGCTACACATAGTTTAGAGTAGTAGTAAAATAAAGGCCAAGCCAATTCACCAGTCTGATGTCTCCAGTCAAAACACACAGCACAGCGGCAATCCTCATACACATGACTCTTATCAGGTCTGGACTGTTTGAGAATCCAGAGCGAACAAATAGCACAGGATCACTCCCCTGCCAATGGGAAAAATACAGGGAAACCCAGGGTCAATGAAGACTTTTTGTGCTAAGGAGTAAAGGTCTTGTCTTTGTTTCCAATCAAAATAGATCAAGATTGCAGAGATACCTTAAAAACCCTGAGAAAGAATGTAACCTCTGAGAGAAAAAAAAAAAAAAACAATTCCCACTGCTTCCAATTGTGCAACTGATTGTGGGATACTGAAATACTCTTAAAGTTTAGCTATACAGATAATTGAAGAACTTCTTCCCTAGAGATATGGGAATACCAACACTCACGCAGAGCAAGGGAAATCAGTTTTGGCTGCTCTCAATGAGGTTACCTGCTAAACTCTCTGGTGCAAAGTTCAACAAAAGAAAGTTTCCAGGGTAGTCCCTACTCCTTCTCCAAAACGTAGCAGAATCATGAATTCCAGGCAAAAGCTGAACTCAACAAAAAGTAGATTCAACTACAGACACCAAAGTATAGGAGAAATCACATTACGCATTACGAAGTTTGTGTGAAAAATCTTTCTTTGCTTTCTATTTGAGGTAATAAATAAAATAAAATGTATTATCTTAATCATTTTTAAGTGTGCAGTTGGGTATGTTCATATATTTATGCAACCAACGTAGAGAACTTTTTCATCTTGCAGAAAAAGAACGCTTACTAGTCTTAAGAAACCCTCCAAATCTCTCTTCTCCCAATATACGGGTATTCTTTTCCTCATTTCTATGACTTTGACTATTTTAAATACTTTATATAAATGGAATCATATAAAACTCATCTAAATCACCTAAACATCATATAAATATTTGTCTTTTTGTGACTGGCTATTTCACTTTGCAAGTTGTTAAGAGTCATCCAAGTTGTATCATGTACCAGATTTTCCTCTCTTTTTAAGACTGAATAATATTCCATGGCATGCACGCACACACACAAACCACATTTCTTTATCCATTCAGGAAGTCCATTTGTATATCTAAGATTCTATTGTTGTAGTAGCACATAAATTATAGCGTTCAATTTGTAATCTTGAAGAGTAAGTGAAGGAAGGAGGGAGGGCAGGAAGGAAAAAGGGAGGAAAGGAGGGGGGAGGGCGAATATAAGGGACTGGCTAGATAATACTAGATAATATGGTATCTGTGTCCCAAGAGAGAAAAAAAGCAAGCCAACTAAAGTTGAAGCAAGGTCAATTCCATCACCCAGAAGCATCTCACTATCCCTCTCTACTTCAAAAATAAAAGTTCTGTTCACTGTATATTCCAGGAATATACTTAGGTCTTAGCACAAAGCTGGCAATAGAAGAGTGAATGGTCATGACTAGAAAAGGATACGGTGGAAAGAAATGCTATCTACATGATCTTGATTGATCCAACTCATCTGAACAAATTTTTCGAGAAAGCATCAATAACACGTTGACATGTAAAAATCTTCAAGAACTATTTTTAAAGGAATTAGGTTGCACATCGATAAGCATAGTGTGATCTATTATGTAAAAATCATGTAAAGCAACGAATACATCTGCATATCATACTACACTTAAATAATATGATCCAACTTCAATATTTTAATCATCTGAGTTTCAAGGACCTGGGGTTGAGATAGAAAAGGTCAGTACTGTTTGAATTTCTATTTGTAGTGTTTGAATTATTTACACAAGAAATTCTTTGTCTATTGTTTGTCAAAAATTTTAGTGAAAAAAAAAACTTCTGGAAAGATAATTTGTTAGGGAAACTACAATGATTCAATTTGCCTCACAAGTACCCTGTCTTAGAAAGCTACTGGAAAATGTGCCCATCAACATGATGGACAAAAAGAAAGACGTGGGAGGAAAGAGGAAATGACCCAGTCTAAGAGAGATGTAAAGGAAACACCCTGATGATAGTGAAAAGAATCCCAAAGTAACAGCTGTGAGTGACTCAAATACCAAAGGCAACCAGTTTGCTCAGAGTAAGCAGGTCAGAAAGCGTGAATTCAAGAAGATAAAATAAGTTAAAATGGTTGTCGCATCAGAACATCTTAAGAGAAGATATAGGCAACAGGTAAGGAATTTATGATTAAATCAATGAAAGTGTCAAAGAAACCCCTGCTAACTCACACTTAAAGACACTTAGAGGCGAGGACATTATTTAAAAAGGAAAGGTAATATATATAGTATATATATATAATATATATTATACCTCTATTACCTGAAATACCTTTATTACCTATATTACCTGAAATAACTGTATTCCGAGGGTGAATGCGCGGAGCACGAAGGATGCATGAGTAGCAGGTACAGAACGAAAGAGTGCTTGCTAGTTGGAAAGTCAACCCGAGATTAACTAACCCTGAACACTCCAGGATGATCTGGAAACCCAGAAAGTGCTCTTGACAGCCAGAGCGTTGCCGAAATGAGCTTCCGTTGGCCGCTAAGCGTGCACTAGTTTCTGCACCAAGACTGAAACACGACGCGCTCCTTCAATGGCATTCACAGGGCATGTGCATCAGGTCAGACAAATAGATCAGCGACAGCCAGTCTGCGGTTCGGCCGCCCGACAGGAGACCGCGCGCCACGACGGGTCTCCACTCTGCGCCCCCAGGCCCAGGCTCCCACCTTCCCCCGCATCCGCCGCGGCCCCGGAGCCCGCCCCCCACCCCCTCCAAACCCCGCGGCCGAGAGCAGCCAGCAACGCGGGGAACCGGGCGGCGAGTCCGCGCCGCGCGAGGTAAAGGCCACGGCGGCGGTGGCGGGGCTGGTGTTTACTTGGACCTGCACTTTCATGGCTCCCGGACTCCGGCACGGGGCGCGCTGGACGCCCTCCGCCCAGGCGGCGGTGCGGCTGCTTCTCCCGCCGCCGCCGGCAACTGCGACGCCCGGGTCCTGCGGATCCCCGCCAGCCGGACGCGTCCCGGCGGCTCCAGCGCGCGCTTTCTCTGCTCCCGGACGCCGGCTCTCGCCGAGCCTGGGCTCCTCTGCTACCCGCCGCGGGCGCGAGCGGAACCCGAAAGCTGCCTCGTCTTCCGGGGTGCCCACCGCCCAGAGCTAAATCTCCGGCCCCGTTAGATTTCCGCTCCGACACCACCTCCGCGCTGGCCCATTCCCGCTCCTGCACGGGCGCTTCTGCTGGACCTGCCCTTTAGTAGTCCTCCTACGTGAGATGAGATCTCGGGCATTCCGCTTCGGGTCAGACCAAAGAACGTGGAGCAGGTCTTCCGTAAAACCTAGGCATTCTAGATGCCAGCTAGATACCGGAGCGACTGACCCCACCCACAACCTCCGAGGGCCCGGACTCCACTCGCGTAGACCGCGGCTGTCGCCTTCCACCAGCTCCGGGGGGCCGCGCCGCGTACCTGGAGGCGCTCCACTCCGGGTCGAGCTTTCATCCTTGCCTGAAGCTGCTACCAAAGCCTTCTGTGAGCTTCTGACTTGTGGGGTCAGATCTGGGCTCCACCTCCACACGCTGCCTTTTCAGCCTTGTAGATTTGTCTTAATTCCTTTGGCCTCGTTTACCTCCTGTTTTTAAAGGGGATTCCGACCTTCCTAGGTCAGAGGAGCGTAGTGAAGGTAAAATGAAGGGCTCATCATCGTCGCAGACCTGTTTCTTTGGCTTGTGGAGTTCCTATTGCGTCGGTATGGTGGGAGAAGGCCACGGGAGATGAAACCTAACAGGTTTTGCTCTTTAGGAAGTCCCGGGCTTGTCAAGTGACCTTTCCCGGGCCTGAGTTTACTTATCTAGGCTGCAGAAGGAGCGCAAAGAGACCCACCTCCCTCATGGACTGCGCTGAACAAGGAAATTGCTTCATGTGCTTTTCATGAGAAATGCCATGCAAATGGCTTTGTAATTTCTGGTATTGATGTGGATTCTTCTTGCTTGATAGTCCTGATGAAGGCTGCTGTCAGTAACTATACGTGGATTCCAGGGTATTGACAGAGGAGACATGTAACACATGGGCAAGGTGAGGCTCACTTATTAAAAGTGTTATCATTAACAATGCTAGCCGTTCATCCTGAAAATTAACTTCAAATTGAGGGCACCTACCCGTTAAGTGAATTCAAAATTTCTGCCCAGTAAGCTCACATTTGTCGAGCAGGTCACATTCTTTTCCCATTTTCATATGGTTTTAATGAACATTTCTTTATTTGTTTTAGAAAATTCCAGCAGCCCTATATGTAATTATTGTTCTGTTGTTGTTCTAGTAACACATTTAATCTTTCTTCTCCTTGACCCATCTCCTACAAAAGGTTAATAATGTATAAATAATTAACAGGTACAAAACCCCCTCTAGGGCAAATACCTCTTGATTGATGACTCCTCCATACATCTGTTAGGTCTTGCTCTCAGATTGAACACGAGACACTTGGAAATTTGGGACCCAAGATTTTTCAGTCTTTGGGTGCCATAACTGTCATTTAGCTTAAGCTCTGGTATATTTACCTGTTGTGATTGTCATACTCATTCCTATCAAGATGAAGGGCTCATAGAGTTTTAAATACCAGGAAAATTCCAGGGCATAAGGCATCTGATGTGCTAGTTTACAGCCTTTGGTTCAAGCAGCATCAGAAACACCTGAGCCATTTATTGAAAGTGCAGATTCCCAGGCCCCACCCATTCCTCTTGTGTCAGACTTTCTGAGGTGGGGCCCAGGAATCAGTATCTTTCACAATCACCTCAATCAACTGAAAGGTTTTACTATAAAGGTCTTCTGCCCACAAATATACCTATGCCCAGAGACTAGCTATGAAATTTAATTTTTGAATGTTTATTAGAGGGCTAGTGTGCTTTTGTTTCAAGTCAACAAATATTTCCTGCACACAGACTATTTGTCAGGCATCCTGCTGTTTGCTGGGAAACAAAGATGAATAAGACATTGTCCAGTCTACAAGGAGTTCAACTTTGTAGGCGGAGAAACAATCAAAAATGAAACAGTACCTGCTTCCACCATTGGTAACACAAAAACAAACAAATTTTCTTTTTCGAATTCTGTTGCCCTCCATAGCCCCCCTTTTCCTCTTCTCATTCTTTTCCAGCTTTGTTTTCTTTATCAGATCTCTCTTATTAGTATGGACTTAGTAAATGTTTTATTACTCAGTTAACATGCTGGACTTAGATCTGAAGTGGTCCCACAACTTCAAGCTTTAGTTTGCACAGCGAGCCTTAGTTTTATGTAACCCTTTACTAAGCACCGATTTATACAATAAGTTTCCCAAAAGTCAAAATTTATTGAACATCACAGACTAATTGCAGAGTTGGAATTCCAAAGACAGTTTGTCTCCAAGGCCCATGGTGCTTGAATGATATGAGAGGTCCTATCTAAAATAATTTCAACTTCCATTTACTAGGAAGGTTTTATTTTGGTTTCCATTTAATTTCTACAAACATTACTTCAACAAAAGTGTTTATAAACACTGGGCAAAGATCCATTGTTGCCTCACCATCTTTTAATACAGTAGTGTGTTTTCACAGCAAAAGAACAAGCACGGGTTCAGTAAAGTGGTTGTTACATCACATCCTTCTCTAAACAAATTCCATGCCATTTCCTTGATGGTAAAGCATTTCTGCAGTATCTTTGAGAGTAAAATAAGTCAAACATTTTTGATACAAGATCATTAGGTTTAGATATTAAATTCAGGATTTCTGCAGTTCAGCCACAAAATTTACTTAGCTATCTTAGGCTCTAGTGAAATGAAGAGTGGTTTACTGACCTAAGAATAAAATGCTGTCAACAAAGACCTCATAAGCCTGTGTCCCAAAAAATCACAGAAAAGCTTCCCCAAATAACCCTTTCTCCAAAAAACCTCCTTACATATCATGCAAATCTACATAATATTCATATCAAAATTATATAATACATTAGGGATTTGCCTAAAATCTGTTATTAGAGAATAAATGGGTAACTATATTGCAGTAAAAATGCTAATAATGAAGATTATTATTATTATTATTATTATTATTTTTGAGATTAGGTCTTGCTATTTTTGCCTGTGGAACTGCAGGCTCACATTGCCTGGGGTCCCACAGATTCAAGTAATCCCCAGCCTCAGCTTCTCAGGTAGCTGGGATTACAGGCATGTGCCACCATGCACAGCTATATTTTTTTTGGAACTAGGTCTCGCTACATGCCCCCCAGTGGGACTCAAACCGCGATCCCTGGCCCCAGCCAAGGCTTCCTAGGCTGCCACTTACAGGCATGCACCATCATGCCTGGCACAATGAAGATTATTTTTAAAAAGGAGCTAGAACATTGGTATCTATTGTATGAGTACAACTATGTCAAAAATATATAGAAAAAAATCTCTTCATTTTTTAAAGTACTCTGCAATTCAATATGGTTCTTTAAAGACATTTAAAATTAAAAAATCAAAATCCCATATATCTTATACGACTACCTGAAATCGCCTTATTATGCTTTTCATTATCAAGTATTTTTGACTAACAAAACAAGTGTTTTTCTCATTTCCTTGACCTTGTGAGCTAAAAAGTCTAGTAAAAGTGCTACTTCTTTGTTTTATGACTCATATAATACACTGAATTGAGGATTTTTCCTAGTCATATGAGCTAGGATGGCTTTGGCTGTTGCCTTAACTGAACACGCAGCAATGATGCCAAAATCCTTTTTGCCAAGGAAATGAGTGTATCACTATTTCAGCTACACTTAGGAAGCTCTAGACTAATTAAGAAAGAGCAACAACATAAGAAAACAATTCTATGTGAATTTGGCATAGAAACTGTACATAACTATACTGACCTTTTTCAGTACCAGCCAAAGACACAGATTGCACTTAGCAAAGCATATGAAGATTATATATTTCTATATCCAATTCCCTGTATACTTGTCAAACAAAATGTATGTTCCTCTCCCTAGCTTCTTGTCCATATTCTATTTTGAAAGTGCAAGTGATGAGTTCATACACAATATTTTAATATGTTCAAAAACTTTTGTTACTAAAAACACTTTGGACTTACTCAATATCTTTCCTCTACAGAGCTTAGAAGAAATCATTTTTATTATTCTATGAATCATAATATCCCTGTGGAGATGGGAGAAAAAAAAAAACAGCTTTAAAATCATACTCCAAAAAAAAAAAAATCAGTTCTCTTAGCAGAAAATTATCAACTAGTGTGCTAAAAACTGGCCAGTATCTTTGTGGCCCCTCTCAAACACGACAATCCTCACAAGGCTCAGGAAACGAGTTCTATACCACTTGAAGATCTCTCTGTTACCAGTGTCCAATTCTTATTGCCATCTGGAAAGTATCCATTTCTCAAACTGAAAGTCTACTCTTCCTTAATGAGCCCCATTTGTTTACTCTCCCCCACACATGGTAACTTCTTAATGTCCATGATAGAATTGCCTCCTGATCCTGATGTTCCCAGCTAACCATCCAGATGTAACATTTCTTCCATTTGGTGTTCCAGTCAAATTTCTGCCATCCTTCCTGTTCTAAGTTGAGGTGTCTCTCTACCAGCCTCCCCAAAAAAGATATGTTGGTGTCTTAATCCCCACTATTTCAAAAGGTGACTTTATTTGAAGTTAAAGTCTTTGTAGAGTTAAGAAAAAAAGAAAATGGAGATCATTTGGAGGAACCCTCATTCAATACAGCAGGTATCATTATAAAAATAAAAAGAAATTTGGACACAGGTTTATACATAGGATGGAGAAGATGTGAAGAGACAGGAGGAAGATTATCATTTACCAGCTTCAGAGAGAGAGGCCTGGAACAGTCCTTCTCTCACCATACTCAAAGGAAACTAACCTTGGCAACACCTTGATTTTGGATTTCAAACCCCCAGAACTTGAAGACAAAATTTGCATTCTTCACTGATTCTTCTTCACCGACACTGGCAGGGGGTGAGACCCCCTAAATCTGATGCCAGAACCGTAAGGTAAAGCAGCAAGACAACAGAGATGGGATTGGAGAAGACAATCTCCAAGAAAGCATGGAAAGACCACAAATAAATATAGATTGGCTGCCCAATGCAAACTTAAGATTGAAAACCTACCAACAAGGCTCTCCTGGTTCCAAAAATACAGTCCCTCACCCAAATACTGCCACAGCAAACAAGACTAATGGACTTAACACAGACTAGCAAACAACAAAGAGTGGAGTGTGAGAGAATGGAGGGGGCACCAGAGGGAGGGGGGGGAGGTGTTCCAAAAACCATTTACTGAGGTTGTGATTTAAAAAATAAAAGTAAATAATTTTTTTTTAAAATTACATTCTTTAAGTTATCTGGTTAAGGCAACTCTAGCAAGTCAACACAATTCTCTACTAGTTACCTTCATGGAAATTTAACCTAACCCTCTTCTGTTAATAAAGGGCATCATAAACACATAGACCTAAAAGAAACCCACATTAACTCTTGCATAAGCATAAATATTAATTAATATTAATATTATTTCCCTCTCAAAAGTGTCTGTTTTCTTGTCACAATACCTATCATGCTACCTGCAATCTAACTGCAACACTTGCATTTGGCCAACATGTTCACAATGCACTTTGATGTCTCTTAATATTACAAGTTTCCCTTGTGCAATGACAAAAGGAATGTTCATTTAAAAGCTTTGATCAATTTCTGCTTTGACTAGACCACACCCTGCAAAGATAGGAATTGCCATTTCTCATTTTTGCAACCCCTAGTATTTACATATCCAGCAAACAAGAACATGATTGTTTAACCCAGTTTTATTGAAGTAGGAGCTAGTAGCTTTTTACTGTTTAGTGAAGTATCAATCTTGCTCCAAATTACCCTCCTTTACTTTAAAAGCTATCAAGATGTTAACAGTTACTGCTAAGCATTTATAGTTTATGGGACACAGGAGGTGTCATTTTTTTTTTTTTTGAAAGCTTGTAAAATAAGCAAGACAAGCATTTTATCCTTTTTGACCTTAGTGTGCTTATATCAGCATGATTGTATCTACAAGGGAAACTGGACATATTGCACAGATATTAGTATCACATTTCCATAAAATATTTCACAAAGTTGTAACAGCATAATGGAAAGCGAAACTACAAAGTCAGAAGATGATTACTACAAATAATGCAATTCATCGTTATGATAAGCAGAGATTAGAAAACACCTTTATGTGGGCTCCAAATTGTACCTAAAGCACATGACATACCTATTTATAGACTTAAAGTCCCATTAAGGACTCCATAGAGAAGACCCAGGAAGCCCAATCACTTGTGCTCAAGGTCTATGCATGTGACCTATCATGACATAAAAATCAGTACCAGGAACAACGAGGAAAAGGAAAGTATTTTGGGAAGATATTACTCAGTGACATGTGGTTGCTTGCCCTTTTTTTCTCCCTTGTTATGCATGAGTACTTCTGATATCAGTTTTAGTTCAGGGAATATGAAAGTTAGGCATTGGTAAACATTCTCTTAACGGTCAGAGTTTTTAAATATAACTTCTTTTGAAATGAAAAATGTAAGCTCTGGGCTTAAAGAGCAAGTGGCCTAGCTGAAATTGGGAACATTTCTGAACTCCTCCAGCTCCCTGTTCAAATGTGTCAGCCGTGGCTTCTCATCTTTTTGGGGGGAAAAGAAAAGCTCGGCATTTGTTCTTCCCTATACCTACTGCTCCTTGGAAAAGTTTTGAATTTTGTACATGCCTGTGGCTTCACATGTGACACTATTGGACATAGAAGCACTTCAACTGCACCATAAAGGAGCACATTGCTCCATATCCTACTGGCTCTTGGCTCTCCCCCATCCATACTAGGAACTACCTCCAAAATTTTAATACACCTCTTCATTCCGGAAGTACTCTAATTTTCTGATACAAAAGCAGTATAGCCTAGTTGTAGAGATTCAACAGATTTTAAAAAGTGATAGAGACAGAGAGAGAGAAAGAGAAAAAATGCCGGGGAAGACAAGAAATAATGGAAGGAGGGGGAGAGGGAGAGGGAGATAATGATGAACCACTGGAGAGTCTATCGCAGTGAAAATCATGGAATATTCTGGTGTATTTCCTCCTTAGAAGCTCTTTTCTGTATCTCTGTATCATCTAGTTCTTCTCCTCATCTCCAGTTTTACACTCCTCTGCCATCTACTATAGAATTGATATTCATATGGTTGGGTACTTGAAGTTAGAAAGATTTTACTTTGTGGAATTAACAGTAGCAGAAAAGGAGGATCTTTTTTTAATATTATCATTGTACACAGTGGAAGTTTGAAGTACTAGAACAGTGCTTATCATGGCACAGCAAGGACTCCTACTTCCTAATTCCCAGCAAGTCCACCACTGGCACCATATAGGGCAATGATAAATACTGTGATGTATAGTTTGGTTACTTCAGGAATTACATAAGCCTGGAGATAGACTGGAGAACCCATAACCTAGGTAGTTTTCTCTTTATAGGAAAATCTGCTATGGGTTCTTAACTACTTACTACTACTTAGTTAATAGAAAGAGGTTTTTTTTTTTGGTTTTTTGTTTTTTTTTTTAGGCAAGAACCTGCCTTTATTTGAATTCCTGAAATAAAAGAACAATAATGCTTAAAAATAACACCTGTGAATCAGAGGCAGCAAAATATTGGTGAGGAAAGCACTGTAGTAATTGTATCTTGCCTAGGATTATGCGGAATGATTAAGAAATAGAACAATGAAAGAACAGTTCTTCAAAGTAACTGCTCTGTGAGACGTAAGCTTTGTTTTTCCTCATTCCTCTTTGTCTACTAAACTCTGTTATAAAAACTCAGCTTTATAATAGAATGTGAAGGTGAAATTTGTGAAATCTAAACAAGACCTATAGTTTGTCCCAATGTCAAATGTTAGTTTTGCCACTCCACTGTAGTTACATCAGACAATACCATTGAGCTCTCAGATTGTGGAAGATAAAGAAACAAAACAAAGGGACAGGTGAAACTAAAGCAAAACCCTAGAAATATGACTGCAGAATTCAGGTTATTATAGAGAGGAGACAGGTGTGAAGAACAAGTAGATGGGAGAGTGCCAAGTGATCTAAAGTAGAGAATGTGCTTTGTTGATGGGATGGTGTGTAACTTATCTGAAGAACTGTGAACATATACTCTTAAATCATGTACAGTGTTCT
Source organism: Uropsilus gracilis (assembly GCA_004024945.1). Classification (NCBI taxonomy): domain Eukaryota; kingdom Metazoa; phylum Chordata; class Mammalia; order Eulipotyphla; family Talpidae; genus Uropsilus; species Uropsilus gracilis. The sequence continues at coordinate 77,863 of PVHY01001766.1, forward strand.
CTCAATTTAAAAAAAAGAAGATGTTACCTCAGGGGGAAGGTGGGTGAAAAGGTACATGGGACCATTTTACACTGCAGAAATTCTCCTGAGTCTGTAATTATTTCAAGAGAAAGAAAAACAAAATTCTTAAACTTTCTGCAGCAGTCAATTCAACCACATTTTCAGCACCTTCCAACTAAACTCCTTTATTTAATTTCTATTCTGTTATCTTGCCTAGATTCTAATTATATGTACTAGATATCTTAATATGGTATGTATATTTACACATTTTTTATACCCTGAGTCTTCAACACATATAATGCTGTCCTATTCATTGTATGTTGCCCATATGTCTATATTAGGATTTCCTGTCAAGGCTATGACTCTATCTTTGTGTCTCCTGCCATAGCATCCCATGTGGTGCTCACTGCTAACTGAATGATAGATATGAATAACTGCAGCATTAAGTGACTTAAAAATTGAGAAACATTAAAGAAAATAAAGAGATTAGCTAAAACACTTGGTCAGGAGTTTTTTTTTTTTTTTCTTTTTTCTTTTTTTGTTTAAATAGAATACAATTTGGCACTCGGAAAACATTTACTAGCCCAAGATTAGAGTTTAAATCTATCTGCTTTAATCTTGGTTATCACCATAAACAGGCAATCATCAGGATAAAAAGCACAAAGGTCAGTCACAGGTGTGTTGTTTTAACACTTGCTATAAAATATCTCTGAGTTCATGGAGTTCATGGAGGGAAATGCAGAAGAAGCATTTTTCTGATTCTAGAATCCATACTTCACTAGGTAGTCTTATCTGAACAAATAGTGATCAGGTTTGTTTAAAGCTGTAAACTTAGGTGGAAAAAAAAGAACAGGTAACTTTTAAATCTTACGAGAAATATGTACCTTCAAAATCAGTATGAAGGTTATCTCTATATTGAGAAATTATAATCATTCCTACTGACTTCACTGAATATATCCTCAGAAAAGCTACCTGCTTATTTAAACTACTCTTCACAGATTACAGTATATTGGTTGTTTCTTCAAAATGGTGACTGTTTCTTGGGGTGTTGTTCTGATTCTTATTCTTTTTTTTCTTAGAGTAATATATGAAACGTGAGCTCAATATTTTCTGTTGTTCATGTTACATACGATTAGCTTTCCTGAGATATTACAAAGAAGAGAAGTCAGGATAGAATTTTTGTGCTCACTGCATTCTCATGGCATATGCAGAAATATATGATTACTTTCTGAGTTTGCCTGGATCTATCCCCACATCTGGCTTTTATCTGAACCTTCTATTTTCAAACTTTTATCTATTTTCCCCTCTTGCTCAATTTTCATTTCACTCCCAGTATTTTTTTCCCCTCATGCTTGGGCCTTTCTCAAAAGAAACTTAAAAGGCTATGGTTTAAGACATCACAGGAATGGTAATACCAGTCCTTTCTGCTTTACCACAAGACTGCTGGCTCTCGCTCCCTGTGGCAGGTGGCTCCCTTCTTAGCTACATTTCTCAAGTTAGCCCAATACACTTTCCAGTAAATACCTGCTGGCTCTTTTTTGTTTCTCTTGTTTACAATTTGTCCATTGTGTTGCTTCCCCATGCTATCTTCTATACACACGATAATATAATACACAGTTTGGGGTTATTGAGGATTTCTCTCCACCTGGTTGATTGGTACTGTCCTTTGGGTATTTATCCTATTTGGTGTTCATTGAGCTTTTGATCTGTGGTTTGGTATTTAGCATTCATTTTGAGAAATTTTCAGTCATCATTGCAGCAAATATTTATGTTCCTTTCTCTCCTCCCATTACAATTTTATTATTGTCCACAGAACTGAATGTCTGTCATTTTCTATTATATTGGAGGATTAAAAAAATTATGAAGCTACAGCTATATCAAAATCAAAAATTATATCTGATAAAAAGTTTCTATTACAAATTAATTCAATGCTACAATTTAAATTAACTTTTTTGGCCTAAAATGATTTAATAAATAAGCATTAGATTATAAATTAACATGAACTCCCTTAGAAAAATATAGGCAAAATATTTATAAGCAGATAAGTAATTATTACACCATAATAATTAAACTCAAAGAAAGCAAATCATCTTGAAATTTATCAGCTAACAAAATCACACCAACTTGAAAAAAATTATCACTTTTGAATCTATTGGATTCTCAAAAATTAGAAAGGCAGGTCACACTAAGTGTTGGTGCTTTGTAGCTTGTAGAAACTCTGTGCATTGCCTTGAGGAACAGGGAAGGAATGTGTGCCTAGACTGATGCTACTACTCGGCATTTCTTTCAAGTTAAATGACTGAATACCCCATGAGTCAGCAACACCTGCTTTGGTCTATGAAGATACAGGGTAAGGATGTTCATCATAATTTGTGGTAAGAGAGGATTGGAGGTAATGTTGGTTTCCATTATTGGAAGTGTAAGTAAGGGAAATGTGGTAAATTCATATTAAGGAGCATACATTATGTAGCAATTAGGAATAATAGATCTATGCTATAGAGGAATAATAGACCTATGCTATAGCAATATGTAGGGAGCTTATAAACCTTAACACATATGGGAAAAAACAGGAGACAGATTAAGATCCATAAAAATTACCATATTTATGTAAATTTTAATACATATTAAAACATTAAAATACAGATTTTATAAAAACATACAAAAAGAGGATAAACATTAACCACTTAAGATGGTTGCTGTGGGAGTGAGAATAGCTATAAAAAATGGAGATAGAGAAGCATATGTAAATTAAGGAATAGATATATAAAAACAAGTGCAGATCTTATACAGATCAGTGATATAAAGAGTCCTACACAGACCAATAGAGTAACTCATTTCTTCATATCTGAATTTCTAGTTAATTTTTTAAACCAATTATTGTTACTCAAAACATAATACTTTATGAGAATATATCTACCCACAAAGCAGTAGTTATTTTCCATGCCCTGTAAGTGTTTTCTCTGGTTTTCATTGTTTTCCTTTTTAACAGCATTTCTAACTTCATGACTTTTATCCAAATGAATGAATCAGATATGTCCTTAAACAGTGTCTAATCAAATATTAAGAGTACATACAGTATTCTTCTGGGTACTTAGAGGATATGAGAGAAAAGTCTAATAATCCTGTTTCTGGAAACCTGTATTCTAATAGTATATGCAAAGCATTTATCCATAAAACCGTGCAAAACAGTCCAAGGCAGCACTTATTTCGTATCTAAAAATGACAGGTGGATGCTAGTGGTAATGGGATCCAGAGAAGAGACATGAGTGAGGATGGAATGGGTGGGGAAAAGGGTTAGAAGAGTCAGAAATGATCTGGATCCTGACTTCTTACTGAAGTAAGAAAGTGGGAGGAGTAACACTAAATTAGCAAAGAACAAATATTCAAGGACCTGAAGGCCTCACCCAAGAATTGTGATCTTATCCTGTAGGCAGCAGGAACTATCTGGAGGTTTAACTGATAGAGAACTGAATAGACTTTTTTAAACTGCAGAATTTTAGCTTTATTTATTAGGGAGGTTTTTGTTCTTGTTTTTGTTTGTTTGTTTGTTTTTTCTTTATTCATCACTGCATTAGTTTGTTAGTCTTGTGCATAATGTTATTCATAAATACTTAAGATCTGCATTTATTATTTTATGTGATAATGACTTTCTTAATACCTTTTATTTCTTTGAGATTCTTTTTTAGGATGATAATAAAGCCAACAACAATAACAAAAACCCTAATCCTTGAAATTGCTTTCAAGAACCGAGATATGCATTTTATAGGATATCTAACTTCAAAATAGTTCTGTGAAAGATTTATTTACTCACTCCACCAATATTTATTGAGCACACAACATGAACTTATCTAAGAATTTGGAATACATGGTAAAATAAGATTGTCAGTGGCCCCTGCTCTCATATAGATTACATTCTTTACTCTCCCTACCTTTGTAATTCTGAGATATATTATTAGCTCCATATAAATTTGAATATTTTTGTTCTATTTCTTTGAAGACTATTATTGGTATTATAATGGAGACTGCACTAAATGTGTATATCTCTCTTTTCGTTTATCCTTTTGAGGTGTGTCTGTTTATTTTATTTTATTACATTCTTTTTTTTATTTGATTGCATATGCATATATTTTTGACACCATTGTATACCCCAAGGTTCTCCCACCAACTTGTCACCCATGAACCATCTTAATCTCTTGTGCCCATCCTGCCCCTGATGGGCATTAACCCCCCTCCCTTGCTCTATGCTTAGTTCTTCTGACAGTTCGTTGTCTTTAAATTTTACTTGTCCTTTTGTTTATTTGCTTTCCCGATACCCTGCATATAGGTGGGATCATCCAGCATTTCTCTTTTCCTTTCTGGTTTATTTCTGCTAGCATGATTCCTTCTAGATTTATCCATGTTACCACATATACATCAAATTTGCCTTTTTTGATTGCAGGATAATATTCCATTGTGTAAATATACCATAACTTTCTAATCCATTCTTTTTTTTTTTTTTTTTTGGGCATTTGGGTTGTTTCCATATTCTGGCTATTATAAATAATGATGGGATAAATATACTAGTGTAGTATGATGACCAAGTGAAAGCATGGTAAAGTATGCTGAAGCCCAGTAACCTAAAAAATACAGTTTAAGGGTCTAGACAGACAAACTTCTAGAATAACAACCCATGACTTACTTAGTTTACTGATATGCAGCACACCCAGTTTCCCTTTGAATCTACTCATTCTATCTTCTATCACGTCAGACCATGTACTACCACCAATGACAGCCCACCTGGAACACCAGTATGTGTTACGTGTGCATAAACCCATAACTGCCTATTAGGGGTATTCAGCCTTTGAATATTAATCTGCTGAGTCAGTGCTGACACTAATAAACTTGTTTCTTGCCAGCCCTGGTGTCCTCATTCCCTAATTAGGACAAACCTTATTCCCTCATTGCCAACCTCCATAGTTGTAGGAATGGCCTGGTGCGATTACTGTTTCCCTGATTGCCTGCTTTCACTAGTACAGGTATATTTTTGAACACGTGTTTTTGTATCCTTTGGGTAGATTTACAGAAATGGAATTGTGGATTTGAATGATAGTTCCATTTTCAGCAGTTTGAGGGTCCTCCACACAGCTTTCCATAGTGGCTGGACCAGTTTGCTTTCCCAACAGCAGTGTAAAATTGTTCCTTTTTCTTCACATCTACGCCAGCCTTGTTGTTGCCTGTATATCTCTTTGAATAGCAATTTCTATACCTTTCTCTTCTCTTTGCAGGAAACTCATTATTTACTGTATTCCAAAGAGCACTTACACTGTTATATCGTTTTCATTTTTTAAATTCTTTTTCACTTTTTTTGTTTGTTTGTGTGCTCTACCATTTACATTCATGCTCGCTAATTAATCCCATTACTTGCATTTGTCTTCTCTTGAAAACCCCTATTAGATTTTTAAATTTCATTATAGTATTTTTTTAAGATCTATACACCCTAGATTTTTTTAAGATCTATACACCCAAGCAGTCTCATATTTTCTCATATTTTCTCTATATTGTGTTTTGGTTTAATTTATTCATTGTTTTCCTTAATAGAGCAATCCTGATTATAACTGCACCTTAAACTCCTCAGACAGATATTGTAGTTCTACTGGACTGAGACCTCTCTCATTTTTTTTTTTTCTAGCATTTGTGGTGTGTTTCTGTCTCCTTATTTTCAGGGTTTTTTGTTGTTGTTGTTGTTGTTGTTGTAATCATGAGCTTCCTTTTTTGTTTTGATAAATTGAGATTTTACCCCAACCATAAGAGAGACATAAAATTCTAGGTTGTTGGGATTTTTTTCCCCACCCAGGATCTTTAGATGTCTATTATTTTTGTTTGTTTACTCTCTTACAGTGTCTATTATATCATAAACCAATGTCTCTGCACATGACTCAAATGATGATGGTAAGGGATAGTCAGTAGGAACTGGGGCAGTAGGGAGATTCCAGTAAGCATGAAGGATGCAAGATTCCTATAGTGCAGCAGGTACATGAGCTGTGTCATGAGGACCTGCAGTGACCTCTTCCACTAGACCAACTCCTTAATCAGTGTCCTAAACTTTGCTTTGCCAGCCTCAACCCTGAGCTGTGGTTGAGCAACAGATGTAGACCAGAGGGGTTTTACAGTTCAGATGGTGATGACTGTTCTCTTTGTCTTTTTAGAGCAAAGTCTTACCCTGGAGTGCTTGGTTTTTTTTTTTAAGATTCATGTAGGAGCCCCGCCCCCCCAACCCAATAGGTTGTTTCTCATAGGTTGTTTCTGTTATTGCCCTGGTATACTCTCATATTTGATTTAATTAGTTTTTGTACTCCTTTCTTTTCTCCAGTGTTCTCATTCTTTCTTTCTTTTTTTTTTTCTTTGAGATTAGGTCTCCCATGTTGCTCCGGGTAGTCCCAATCCCATGAACTCCAGCGATCCCCAGCCTCAGCCTCCCAGGTAGCTAGGATTACAGGCACCCGCCACCACTGTGCCTGGGTGCTTTTTTGAGACTAGGTCTCGCTATGTTGCCCAGGGCAGGTCTCGAACCCACTGAACTCAAGCAATTCATAGCCTCGGCCTCGCTGTCCTTAGGCTGCAATTAAAGGCAAGCACCACAGTGCCTGGCCCAGTGTTGTCATTCTTGATCATACAGTAATCATCCATTTGTCAGTCAGGGCTCACTGTCTCTGTTTAAGTGTTATTTGATTGAAAATACATGGAAGAGGTAAGCCCTGTATCTTTATTCTGCTACTATCTTACTGGGCTCCTGAATGGATTTTTCTAGTTATTATTTATCACATAAAATATCTCACCAAACACTTTGAGGATCACAGTTTTCTTTTTGTATAGTTCTTCAGTGGTATTGTTTAAGCCTTTACAATCTCTCTTCTTTCCTGGCCTCCCACTTGGCAAACTTTTCTCTTTCCAAGCCTTCAGCTTAAAACCACACCTCATCCCATAACAGTTTGGGTTTAATGTGTCCCTTGTCAGTCTGTGGTAACTGCTGGCTTACTGATTGGATCATTCATTCTCCAAATGCTTAGTGAGCCCCTAGTGCCTCCAGAGCAAGTTAATAGGGGCTGAACCCACAAAGACGAGGTAAAACAGAACCAAATTCTGACCTCATGTAGCCTAGAAGAAGAGATGTTATCACATTTTAACACCCATTTCTATTGGAAATTTTATTGCATTGTATTCCATCTGAGTTCAGAGTATCTGGCACATTGTAGCTACTCAATAAAAGTTTATTGGTACTTTTGATATAACTACAAGTATTATTATCAGTCCTGGACTGAAAATAGCAATCTCATCACTTCTCAGAATTGCTGATTACATAAAAATAAGCTCTAGGTTTTATGTCAGCAAACTTTTTTTTTGTTGAAATGCTAGGCAATAAATATGTTAGGCTTTAAAAACTTTGTGATGTTTGAAACAAACACTCAGTTCAGTCATTGTAATGCAAAAGCAACCACAGGAAAAAAATGCAATAAATTATGTAAAATAAACAAATACTGTAGCTATGTAGTATAATTTTTTTTTATAAAGACAAGAAGCAGTGTGCTGTATCTGAACTACAGGTTGTGCTATGGATGTAGATGTAAAATGATGCCATTTCTCTTATTTTTCAAGACAGCTTTCATGCCTGGTCCATAGTCTAATCTTTAGTCAGGTCAGTTTCCTTCCTATACCCAACACCTGTGTTTACCTTTAAACTTGCATCTGGCATTTGTAATTGTAGTGTTGCAATTGGGAATCAATTTGACCTGTATTACTCTTGTCTGGCTTTTTTTTTTTTCTTTTGAGACTAGGTCTCACTATTCTTGTCTGTGGAACCGCAGATTCACGTTGTCCCGGTTACCACAGACTCAAGCAATCCTCAGCCTCAGCTTCCCAGGTAGCTGGGATTACAGGTGCATGCCACCACACCCAGCTATTTTTTTGGGACTAGGTCTCGCTACGTGCCCCCTGCTGGACTCGAACCGGGATCCCTGGCCTTGGCCGTGGCTTCCTAGGTTGCCACCTACAGGTATGCACCACCATGCCCGGCCTTGTCTGGCTTTTTGATAAGTTACTCTATCTTTTTTGAATCTCTCTGTAAATGAATTTTTTTTTAAAAAATTCTGATTTTGAATATAAAGAATTGTATATTGACATCTGAACATGATGCTTGGCAAACAGTAAACAGTCCAGTAATATGTCCCTCCCCTTTACTTAGTATGTTCTATGTTCTTTTTAATACTTTAGATAATATAATTAGATATTTATTGGGAATCTATTACAGCCAAGGCAGAGCAAAAAAGGATTCTAAATCCTCTTGTCCTTACCCTCGTAACCAATCGTCTAACATACAATTTATCTGTGTAGCCAAAAGTGCTAATGCTTGGGTACCATAGATATTCTAATATAAATGTTAAATGTTCTTAAGGGCAGTCTAGGAATTAGAGTTATCCCCAGATAATTTCATTATGGAGCAATTTTGAGATTCTTTGCTCTAGACTAGGACTCTAACTTCAATCAATTCAGGTAGCCCTTTTCTTCCATCTTTTATCAGTCATTTCTTTAACAGTTACTATCAACAAGCATATCTTCATAGAGCTAACATTGATTGGGTTCGTATATCTGTTACATACATACATTTGTATATATTTATGTTAAGGTGTATAGAAAAAAGAATGAAATCATCTTCTTTGGCATATGATACTTGTTTGACTGTCAGCCGTCCATTTTCCATTTCTCATGATGACAGCCCTGATTTTTTTTTACTTGGGGATCCTCCTCTCCCCACATCCATCCACTGACCTAAATGGAAGCTTTACCTCTGGTTCTAGAAGTTCATGAAAGCAGTACACTGACTCTCTTGGTTATGGTGAGTGTTGGTCCCTCTAAGTGCATGTCATGATTTCTAGTTTTCTAGAATTGTTGTAAGACATTTTCCTGCTGTATTAAAATCTGAAAGAACAGCATTTTTGGATATTCTGGCAGCTTATTTTATAACTTCAAAGATAAAGCCTCTCTGAGCACAGAGTAAGACAGATGAAAAAAAGAGAGGTGTCATTTTGAACCACTGTGTCCACAGGTACACTGCCATTAAACTTTGTGAGCTAGTAAATTCCATTTCTCTTCTAAAATTTTAGTCAGATACCCTGTCAGTGGCAACAAACATAATTCCAAACTGATATAGTCTCGCCCATCACCTTGGGACCAATCTAATCACGTGACTACCTGAATAATCAATCTAATCACTTGAATAAGTGAAGTTAATGTATTAGAGTTAAGTCCCAATAATTCATTCAACAAATATATACTGAGTACTGATTACATATGATGCTTAACTTAGGAGGAGGAATTATAATCATCATTCAGAGCTGCACAAATGTTTATGAAAAGAATACCCAACATATAACCTACTGTGTGTGAGGCCATGTGCAAGATACTGAGGCCAGAGAGAATCATAACAAAAGATCTGTATTCTCCAGGGTTTGCCATCAAATTGGAAAGATGGAATGCACATAAAAAGCTAAGCAGCAATTTCAGATGGACATCAAACTGGAAATATGAAGCATAGGCAGAAGCTTAAGTGAGCACAGGCTCCATAACATTTTTATTCCTCTCCAAATCAAAATAAGCTGATGGTCAGAAAGTGTCACACAAGTGGAAAAGGAGATGAGATGACATGAAGGAATGAGGGGTTACAAGTTTTGAAAATTGTTCTAAATATTTTGTTCTAAATAATTTTGTGAATTCTTATCAGCTTACAAGTTAAACATGTTTTTTAAAAAGTTTTTGATATTTCAGAAATCATTCATTTAATAAAGAATGTAATATGCCAGATACCATAATATATGCTAATGTTTTGGCAGTAATTAAAACAACTTTTAATTACACCAATTATATTCCAATGATTATAAAATAAAAACTGAACTTTGTGATTAATCCCTGCAAAATGACCACTGTAAAAGGCTTGCTGGGTATTCCTATAGCTATTATAAATGTAGATACTGGTATCATTTTTTTTAAAGAATGAGCATATACTATACTTATTACCTTACTATTTTTTCAAACTTCCCCCCCCAACTTAGATGGGTAAAAAAAAAAAAAAAAAAAAAAAACTCAACAAGATAACTTGCACTAGTAATATAAATAAATAAATAAATAAATAAATAAATAAATAAATAAATGTGGGCTCACTTCACTTTTTTTTTTTTTTATGGCTATGTACTAAGCCATGGCTATATATATTTTTTATGGTTATATACTAAGTATTTAATCACAATAGTGTTCACTAGTATTTGGTTGTATCCAGGTTTTTATAATGATGAACAATACTGTATTAAAATGTGTCATCTCCACAATTTTTCAAATACTCAGAAAAAAGTGTCAATTAAAGCTATCCAAAACTGAATGGTTTGATTCACAGTGAGAAGTACAATTATCTTCCACCCTAACTTCTACTTTCTTTTTGTTATTCATCATTGATTTATTAAGAATCCAATAAGATTTTACAAAAGTGACTAGAAACTGTCTTCTAAAATCTATTACCATGAATACAGACAGAAAAAAATAGATAAACCAGTCGCTTTTATGTGCTTAAGAATGTTCTAGACCTGAAAGAAGAGAAAGCTATGTATATCTCAAAATAACAGGTCAAATTGAAGGAGGCAAGAATAGAGTTAACATTCTTTGCATGAAAGTTCTTCTTGTACACCCAAATATAATTTTTTTTCAGGAACAAAAGTAAAGGAAATACCGATACAGTATTGATTTATAAAACTTATGACAATTTCAAAAAACAAGAAAAATCATGTCATGTCTTTTACTGCATGTAAAATTGTCTCCAGTTCATTTGCTAACTAGTCCACCATTTCATGAATGCAGAAAGATATTTCAATAAGAATTCAATTAATTAGAAAACTGTTTAATAAAACTAATTTTTTTCAAGAGTAAACTGAAGCAATTGTGTTTGCATGTATGCTTAACTGTGTTTTAATTCTTTGGTTTGGGGCTATGATCACTAAAAACAATTACCAAGCAAATTTAGATGGCTAACTATAATTACAAAAATATGACGTTTTCATTTTAAAGTATATAAAATCTGTTATAAGAAACAATAAACAAAGAGCAAAGAGAAGTTTATTTACTTACCCTTTTCATAACCACAGCCTGGGTATACCTCACTCAGCCTTCGCCCATTGAATTTTATTCTGAAGTTTCCATTTACCACACAATCAGATAAACCCCAGATTGTGGGAGCAACTAATGGAAAGAGCACTGTAAAGAGAATTGCAGGACAAATTTCCATGTGCTTAACCTAAAAGGGAGAAATTACAACGTGAACTGAGTAATAAGTTTTTAGCTGTTTTTAAACCTGAGTGGGTGATTTCACTTTTAGCAGGAACTTGTGACTAAGATTGCTTGGTTAGGAAATGATTAACAGTCTTGTCGTCATCCTCTAGAGCACCCCAGCGGTAGAAAATGGGCAGAAGGAGCCTTATCAATTCCAGTATGTGAGCTGTGAATACACTTTGCTCCCCTGGTGGCTTTGAGCACGCAAATTCAACTTCAGTATTAGGTCATTTTAAATGAAAAATGTGTTTAGAACCTCAACCTACTTCGTTAGTGGTTATTTTTACTGAACTATTGTTATCAAAGATTTTATTTCTACTCATTACTGTCTCCCACCTTAAAAGTGGAATTATCACTAAGGTTCTTATTCTTAAAATTTAAAAGTTTAATAAGCAACAATAGCAGGATCTTGCATTCCCTCAGCCTTGTTATTTTCCTCAAACATGTCTAAAAAGCCAGTGTCCAAATGCCAGTTCTTTTCTGGAAAACAGGAGTATGGAAAAATAAAAAACTGATTCATCAGTGTACCTAACTTGGAGAAACTGGAAAGTTACTGGAAAATTGTTTTTTTCTTTAAATTATTGTTATGTTATGAATAGCATTACGATTGGTCCTTCATCAGTACTTCTAGAAGAAGCAATTTTTGTTTTTGGCTTTTTTTCTAGTCTACATTTTACATTTATAAATGTATAAATATATACTTTATAATATTTGAGAATTCCATCGTTCTTGTTTCTTAATAACACTTCATTTGACTAGTCTTTTTTTAATATTTTATATTTCATTAAGTATATGGTGCTATTTCATAATTTTTTAATTAATTATATATATTTTTTCCCCTTACATTTTGTATACCCCAGAGTTCTCTCACTACCCTATCACCATGAACTGTTATCCTGATCCCTTGTGCCCAGTTCTGTTATCAGCTGGCTAGTTTTAACTTTTTCTTTTCATTTTGTTTGGTTTCCTTATGTCCCACATATAAGCCGCTCTTAATAAAAAAACAAAACAAAACAAAACTCCATGAGATACGAGAAAGAAATGTCAGAGGTTTGGATAAACTTCTGTGCAGTGTTTTGGCAGACTGAGATGATACTGCAGAGGCAAGTTTCTCTAAGGTGGAATTCCACTCCACCAACAGGAGGAAGGAGATTGTGCATTTCCCATCCAGATGACTGAGAAAAAAAAAATTAATTCTCAAATATAGTGCTGGGGAAGTGCCTCAGAATTATGTGCTGGCTGTGTTTATTTTGCTATATGCTATATGCTCATAACCTATAGACTGCAGATTTCAAAGGAAATTGACAGAATTTCAGCATTCTTATTACTCTTCCTGAGACATTTTCAATGAATTACCACTTTCACTTTAGGAACTCAATTGTATCTTCTCCACCCCATAGCAAGTTATGAAGCTGGGACCCCAATATGGGCAGTGTTGAGGCTGGACAGAGACCCCAATATGGGCATTATTAAAATGTAGGCATTGATGCCATTAACTGTGTTTGAAAAACACAGAGGTAAAAGGAGGCCTACACAGGAAGGGTACTTTATTTTGTTGCAAATTCCAGGTATGGACCCAGAAGAGAGAAATGAATCACCTAGTGGGTGTGAAAAGGGAAATTGGACCCTTTGGCTTTTAGGAGAAAAAAAGAAAAAAGGATAAAAAGAAAAGGAGCAGAGACTAGAGGAGACAAACTTTTCGGGAGAGGAGAGATGAGAATAGCAAATAGGTAAAGAGTAGACTGACTGACCAGGCTGGGCAGGAGCCTCCTGGAAGAGTGAGCTGGTGGTGGCAAGGAGCCATGGTGACCGACTGAAGAGTGGCACCGCAGCTAGGTGGCATAGTGAGTTGGTACCTGGAGATGGCCAGGAATTAGGAAAGCTGATTTGTGCACCAGCAATTGTGAAAAAAGTTTGAAGAACCTTGGAGAAGCCAAGCAGCTCGAAACACTGAAGAGAGAAGAAGTGAAGAGACCACTCTGGAGAAAGACTGAAATTTCCAGAGTGCCAGCCTCAGGTTTGTACTTATATGTGGGACATAGGGAAGCCAAACAAAAGGACAAGAGAAAGTTCACATCATTAACATGTGTCTTTGGGACCTTTAAAACTGAAAATGGTGACTGGGGTAAGATTGGCCACTTCTAGCTTAAAGGGCTTTTGTTCTTCCTGTTAATATTCCCTTGTAAATGAACTCTGTTGTTAAACTACATTTTGAGTGGCAACTGCTATGCCTGGGTGATACAAACCTGAAAAAACCTGGGTGGCAGAAACCACATTTTAAATGTAGTAGATTGATTGTGGCTTCTGCCCTTTTGACCCTATATCAGGTTGAAATATTTCAATGCTGCATAACTACTCTAAATTAAGATCATTTTTCCCTTTGCACCCTTGTGTTGCATTTGTTCATGAAATGTAATAAACGCTGAGTGTCAGATAGTCTTTGTGTGCACAAAGTGGGGAGTACTTTACATTCTCAACTACCATATTCTCACTTCCTTTTATTTGACCACAACAAATGTACAAAGTTGGAGAAAAGTACTCCCCCCCCATCCTTTTAAATTGCCCTTATTGTTTATTATTATAATAGTGTGGTATCTTCTTTAGTCCAGCTTTTTGGGAACTTCTTCAGAACTCCTTTCCTATGGTTCCCTGCCAGAGGGTACCTTAGACTTGTGGGAAGCTTCTGGGCCTCTGCAGCCCTGATCAGGCCAAAACTGTTTGGCTAGGAATCTACCTAAGAGGAATTGGTTAGTTTTAGGTTTCCTTTAATTAGAAACTTTGTTTTCTCTATCTGCATATACTAATACTATTAAAGATCTGTCCCACCAAGAGTCTACCTTTGTGAACAGGGATAGATCCTTTTAGAGCGAATGAGTTTAGAGGTTTCTGCGTGTCCTTTGGTTGTGTGCTAACAATATTACAAAGGCTACTAACATGGGTGATAAAACACATGAATGATCATTGTGCATGTTCAACTGAGTCAGAGTTTGCTAATAATATCCATACTTTTGATATTGTAATTAGACAAATGATGAGAAAATATAAGTGCCTGAAATCAGCATTATTTTTACATGGTCAAATCTCTTTTCATGCTTTATTAGTATCTGCAATAACCTTAATGCCAGCATTAGGGATCACTCTCAGGTACTGAGTTGATTGCATCCTTGTTCAGATTAGTTGATGTGCGATTGTAAGAAAGTTCCAAAGAAATTAACTCTGCTTAACTGGCATTTGCATAGAGAAGCCAGTTCTGGCTCAAAAGAAACCAGGTGGTCAGAAAACTGGGATGGGGAATAAAAGCCTAGAACTCACACCTAAATTCAAGCAAGGAAATGTCTCCTACTGGAAGGGTGTGAGCTCTATTACCACAGTGGCAGCAAAGCAGCTCAGAGAACAGAGCTCACTGCCAGAGGAGTGTGATGTGTCTTGGGGTAGGGCTTATTCTTTCTTTCTATATCCTTCCTTCCTTCCTCAAAAGGCTCTTATCAATATCCACTTCTACCCTATCTAACATTCCTTCCCCATGAGGTAAAACAAGCAAATTTCTCACCTCCAAATTTGGGTGAGAGAAGCAACATGTGTGAGGAGCTTACTTATCACTGTTTATAGAGCACCTATTAAACACCAGGTGCTTACTTTACATCCATTTTCTTATTTTTTCCTCATAGCAGTACTATAAGGTAGACACTATTCCTTAAGGGAAACACAAGGCTAAAATAATTTATTTTTTCTTATATTTGCAAGCCAAGGAGGAAAAACTTATGTTAGTCCTTGTGTTCTGCTCATGTCTTTGTTTATAGGAGTTGTAAAGGAAAAAGATGAGGCAAAGTATAGGATTGTAGAAACTGTTTACCAAGAATGAGGACTGATTATATATTATATTCCTTAGAGTTCACCAGCTTTAATCAAACTTACTTTGGTTACTATGGAGAGAAGAAAAAGAAAAATTATATTTACACAGTTTTCAGTAAGGAAACATCTAGCTGGAAATGGTTCTTGACAGAGAATAGTATTTGGGGGCTTTTTTTTTAGATTGAAAATTCACTATGACGGAGTCTGAGGTACAAGATGGAGTCAGTTTATATGAACTGCAGTTCAAACATCCATTTTCACACTACTTTAATTATCCCTAAAAGATGGACCAAGTCTTCATGGACAAAGCAGCAGTGCAACTTGGAAAGAAGATTGCCAGAACTATTTATTTTTTTATTACAATGTCTTACCTTAACCAATTTTCATTTGGTATAAACCTTTATTTCTGAACCACTGGATTTATTACTTACCTGGTCTCTTATTCTGTGGACAACTGATTCTGTGCTGTTATTCAGGTATCCCTGCTTTTGAGGAGTTGGCTTTAACCCACTTTCTACACCACTTCTATCTAATGAAACACTGACATTCGTTATCAATCTTCACTAGTCTAAAGAGAGATAAAGAGGACTTGACATTTGCAATGAAAAGTAAAAATAGCTTTTCATGTGTCTCATAGCAGTAAAACAGCACCAGCAGGAAGCTGCAGTGAGAATGGCACTGCTGTGCTTTGTTCCCATGAACTATTTTATGTAGACTTCTTACCTCTCATTTCCTGCTTTTACTAAATTTGAATATCACTTTAGGTTTTATATACTATTTGGTATCATCTGATAGGTTATCTTTGGGTTCCGGAAACACTCAGTAATGTAGCCATATATTTATGGTAAATTGCTTTGCTTTGTACCATTTTAGCCCAGAAGAAATTTCATGAAAACACTGTAGTTTGGGATAGCAGGGACAGGGTGTGTGTGCATGCATTCATGCACACATGCACACACACACGAGATAGGGTG
Source organism: Uropsilus gracilis (assembly GCA_004024945.1). Taxonomy (NCBI): domain Eukaryota; kingdom Metazoa; phylum Chordata; class Mammalia; order Eulipotyphla; family Talpidae; genus Uropsilus; species Uropsilus gracilis. The sequence continues at coordinate 94,035 of PVHY01001766.1, forward strand.
AGCCAGAGTGTACACACACACACACACACACACACACACACACACACGAGATAAGGTGTGCCAGAGTAGAGACCTCATCTTTGCTCGTGACTAGAGTATACATTTTTTGTACTTTGTAGGAAAAAGTAAACGTGAACACTTTAATACTTATGCTTCTTTCATAATGTCAATCACATTTTCAGGTTTTTTTTTTTTTAAGGGGAGATGAACTTTGGCATATTTAATCTTGAGAAATAATCCAATCAAACATTGTCAAATATTTACTTAGAATAAATAAAATCTTTAATAACTGTGATTTTGCAATATATGAGTGATTTTTTCAGCTGCAAAGGCAATACTTGAAGCATTCCTCTGACTTGGCACCTCTGAGTGACTTCTGGCCCACTGAAACCATAATTCTGGGTCATTTGGTGATCATTTGCATACAGCTATTTCATAGAGCCACTACTACTTCGTAATAGTGGGAACGTAGTTGGAGAAATAATTGAACTGTAAAAATGAGCTAAAGAAAATGACTCCAACTGAACTAAGTGAACAGGAACAGTCCCATATTTCTGACTCTGTAGCTGTCAGGAGTTGAAAACATTTAAGTCTAGAAAGTAAATGAAAGCAAATGTTTCACTTGAGTACAAGATGGGACCCTTGACTTGGGAGAATTGGGAGTGTTTCATTTGCATCCTTGATTGAGATCAGGGTTGATAAACTTGGTAAGTATATATTGAATAACTGAATGAATAAGGTCCATGTTTTATTCCTGGAACTTGCAATCTAAAGCATCTAGCATGTTTAGGGAAAAACTAGTTAGCAAACCTGCAGAACTTTCATAAAGATTTTTTTCAGGGGAATCTGAATTCTCTGCTGTTAGTATTGTTGATCCCATAAGCACACCCTACTCATCAAATACTGGGCCTCTACTGACTTTTGGCTCATATAGCTATGCTACAAGTGTGTGTAGGAGGATTAACTGTCTTTAGACATTTGCAGTAACGTGAATGGATTTGAGGATTTTATACTAAGTAAGCTAAATTAGGAGAATGACAAATAGTTTAATAGTCACTCATTTGTGAATTATAAAGAAAAAACAAATGAAACAAACCAACACATAATATACTATTTGACAACAGAATGGTGGTTACCAGAGGGAAAGGGGGTGGGAACAGCTAGAACAGACGACTGGTTGGTGGTGAATGGTGAGTGGATATTTGGTGAGTGTGTGTGTGTGTTACATATGGTTGTGGAGACAAGAAATTGAAGAGTTGAAACAAATACAGTACTGTCAACTAATATCACTTCAAAAGATTTTTACAAAATAAAAGATTACCTATATAGAAAACAAATGTAGACTCTATAATTTGTTTAAATAAAAATGTCTTCAAATTTTCTATATCCCCAAACCCCATTCTTCCCCTCCATGCTTCCCATCTTAGGGAGCTATGGGAGATTTTTTTTTCCATAAAAGGAGTAAACCAGGACTAGGAAAGTCTGGCATTCAACATACAGAAAATCTAATGCAAGGAAAAGTCAAGAGAACTGAGGAGCAAGGCTGGAGAAGGTGGGTCAGATTTCTTCAATGAGTTGTATGACAATATATCCTAGCACACATTAAAAATAATCTACAAATCTGGGGAGAGTTTAAATATATAGAAAACAAAGAAAAATATTTCAATTTATTTTCCTATATAGTTATTAATGTTTGGACAATATTTTTCTCCTCTCAGGTGTAGTCCCCGTAGCTGTCCCTTCACCACATCATCTGTGATACACCCACCCTGTTCTGATACCTTCCCCTCCTCCTCTGCTGGATGCCTCATTTATGGTCAGCTTGCAAGGTTTATCTTTTTCCTGATCTTTTGTTTGATTTCTCTATATCCCACATGTAAGTGAAACCATTTGATATCTTTCTCTTTCTGACTTAATTTCATTTTGTATAATCCCTTCCATCTACACCCAAGTTGCTCTTAATGGCATGAATTTATCTTTTTTGATCACTGAATAGTAAGTAGTCTATTGTGTATATATATCACATCTTGATATCTTGATTCGTTCATCCATTTTGGGGCATTAATAGAGGAGTGCAGGTTTTCTTTTAAATTAGTGTTTTTGCATTTGGGGGGGGGGGTAGATCCCTAGGAGTGGGATTGCTGGATATATAGTAAATTCATTTTTAGTGTTTTGAGGAAACTCCAAACAACTTTTCATAGTAGTTGAATCATAAAAAGTTATTATTAATTCTAGGGAAAAAGTAATAATAGTGTTATATTTTCTTTTTCTGTACAGATAATTCTATACTGCATAATTCACTTACGCATAGAATTTTGTAGCCATGATGCTGTAAATTCTGAATGTTGAACTCAGTAATATATTACATCTATATGAGGAAATGTGTGTATATTTGGAGTGGGGGTGGTAATTAAGAGCTAATGCCTTAGCTTCTATAGTGAGGGATGTTATGAGCTCTGTAAAACTCTTTACATTTAACAAGGTACATAGTTTGACAAAGTTGACTTAAAAAAAAAACAAGCTCAATTATATTTTTTAAAAGTCTGGTAGATACTGAGAATCAAAGTTACAGACTTTAAAACATTAACTGGAAAAACTTACAAGAAAAAAATGGAAATAAAGGCAAAGAAGAGTGATATAGTGGACAGATAGAATAATAGTAATAAAATACCTTTTGTGTTATTTAATTTTACTGAAAACTGCTTCAGCATTTTATTCATTATAATTACTATATTTAAAGTTTTTTTTTTATTTGTGAATTACTTAGAATGATGCCGAAGAAGGTTCTAAGAGGGAAGAAAGTGAGACCTAATGCTATTACACCAAACCAAACTTTACTCAAAGGTGAAGGGAATAGGCAACGTCCATCCTGCAAGAACTAAAGGATTGTAGCAAATGGGCACTCTCCTTGAAAAAAATCACTCAATTATGAATTCTAAACCATGAAAAATGAAAGGAAGAGCTCTTGGTGCTGTACTTGAAGTAAATGCCATAAGGAAGCAGCTACAATGTTCTTTAGGGAAAGACAGGATAACGAGAAAATTTTATACCAGCCAAGATGTAATAAAAATATAAAATCAGGGTAAAGGCACTGAACAAGGAAACACACCTTAACACAAACTTAAAAACATATACAGTCAGGCCAGACACAATGGCGAGTGCTTGTATATGACAGACTATAGTCATAGCTGGGACTGGTTCAAGTCCCACCCAGGACAGCATAGTGACACCTAGTCCCCCCAAAAATAGCTGAGCGTGGTGGTGCATGCCTATAATCCCAGCTGCCTGAGAAGCTGAGGCTGGGGACTGCTTGAGTCCATGGTATCTCGGCAATGTGAGCCTGCTGTTCCATGGATAAAAATAGCGAGACCTAGTCTCAAAAAAAAAAAAAAAAAAAAAGTCATGACATAGTCAGGACATAGTCAGGACATAGGAATAGGACACAGACATAGTTTTTAATCTCCTGGAATGGATGGGATATGGTTTTAAAAAAATGTTAACCAACACTTATGTATAGAACTGAAAGTAAGCAAATAGTTATGATTACAGAATATCAGTGCTTTTAAATCAAAGTAAAAATAATACACATATAAAAGCAGTAAATAGGAAAAAGTATAATTCAATCTCTTAATAAAGAAATCAACACTTGAAATTAAAACATCTAGATCATGTAGTGTTATTTTAACTTTTAATCTTTCATTAAATATTTTCATGTGAAAAAACATTTAACTGGGGTTGGCAATTTCCTCTATTTTAGTTCTATTTCTTCTATTAAGTGTAAGTAAAATTGCATAAAATACCTTTCATGCCTTTCATAAAAATACTTTTTATTTTCCTCCTTCCATCTATGTGTTTGCATCTATGCCTCCCTCTCTCCATAAAGACAGGATATGATGTATGTTCATTTAGTATTTTCAAACATTACTTCTGGTATTGGTGACATTCTTTAAATTCTTCTTACAGGTATTACTTAAGTTTGTATGGATTTACTTCCTTTAATAAAGTCAAAGCCACTGTTCTTAAAAATATTTAGGAATTTCAAGCTCACAGAAGGCTACTAAAGAAGAGCATATTAAAACAATTCAACTATTCTTAACCCACTTGAATTTGGAAAAAATTATATTTAGCCATGCCTATGTATTACCATACCTAAATAAATGATGAATTCAAATATTTATATAAAAATAAGAAAAAATCAGCTGTATTAACCATGGTGCTCTCTGGGAATAGGATTTCAATTTATCTTTCTGTGCCTTTAAAATTTCAAATGGTCCAAGGGAGTCAATAACCATGCAAAGATGATCGATGTCGTATGAAATTTAAAAAATAATTTTTTACCAAAACGGGCACATATAGTAAAAGAAAGTATACATTATTTTAAGAATTGGTATAATTATATGCAGAGATTTTTGTATAATTTACACCTATGTCTGCAAGACTTTGCAGCTGCTTGTTTAACAATGCATATGGTAATCAAATGGTGTCTATAAAGCATAGGGCTGGAATGTTACTAAACGTTATTGAATACACCCATCTTATTAAATACACCTGCAGTTTTACATGCCCAAGTTTGAAAACCTGTCATATTAATATTGTTTGAATTTTAATAGGCACTATAGGATTTTATGTAGTGTTCTTTGTAATTCTGATAATTACCACCTTTCATCTAAAGGGCAAGCCAACATCTTTTAAAAGTTGATTACAAATATTGAACTATACCATTTTAAAGGCAGTAAAACAGCAGTACTGTTTTTAAAATTCCAAGCATGTCTCATTAAATTTTAAAAATCCTCAAAACATTCAGTAGTAGTAAACTCTTAGTAATCTTTACATTATTATATAAAACATTATTATATAAATATAAAACATTATATTTCCAATGTTTTACTATTTGAGATCTGTAAAACTTTTGTACATGCATCTTTGGGAAAACTGCCTACCTTTATTATCTTCTCAGAAAATTGTTGGCATTACTTTCCCATCAACAGGTAAGAATGCCAACTCAAGCAGGGTGAGGTGGTGCGCGCCTGTAATCCCAGCTACCTGGGAAGCTGAGGCTGGGGATCGCTTGAGTCTGTGGTACCCCGGGGAACGGGAGCCTGTGGTTCCACCCACAAAAAGCGAGACCCAGTCTCCCAAAAAAAAAAAAAAGAATGCCAACTCACTTTTTCATGTAGTTTTTGCCTAGCATATGATGACACTGTTTGGGCATGAGAAAAGGCAGTGAATAAAAAAAGTTTCTACTCAAGGTCAAACAGAAAAGGAAAGAACTTATCAATTTGAAGTCTTACACAGCTGGTGGGAATGTAAACTAGTTAACTGACGGTGGAAGCTGTGTGGAGGTTCCTCAGAACACTAGAAACAGCTTTACCATACAATCTACTCCTAGGAATCTACCTAAAGAACACAGTAACATGCAATTTGAAAGGAAACCTGCACCCCTGTGTTTATTGCAGGACTAGTCACAATAGCCAAGATACAGAAATACCTAAGTGTTCCAAAACAGATGAATGGATCAAGACGTGGTATAAATATATCTATATATAAGGGACTACAATTCAATGATTTAAAAAAAAAAATCATGCCTTTTACAGCAACATGGATGGAGCTGGTAGCACTGACCCTAAGTGAAATGTCAGAAGGAGAAAGATAAATATCAAATAGTTTACTTATATCTGGAATACAGAAAAACCAAGCGTCTGGAAAAAGACTACTAACCTTTCAAACTGACCATAGATACAAGGTATCCAGGAGGGAGCCCGGGAGAATATGTGGGAAAAGGTTAAAGAAGAGTAGTGGAATAGCACAAGGGAATATGGTGATTGATTATGGGTGCTTTGATGATGGGAGAACTATGATCACCACATCTGAGGGGAGAAATCATACAGTGTCCAAAGATTAACAATGTAAGAAAAAAGTACATTTAAGAATTTTTTAAAGATAAAAAGCTTGCCAATTTTGAACAGTACTTTAAGTGCTTCTCTTACTTGCTCTTTATCCTTGCTAGTTCTTTCATTTCAGTTCTTACCCTAAAGCATCTAATAGCAATTTAAAGCAGAATGAAGTACAACTACAGGGGGCACACATATTCTAATTATTTTTTTATTACCTATGAGAATTAAGCATGATGAGGCAACTAAAGTATACTGTTGACAACACAATCTTTCTGAGGTAGATACTATTTATTTTTTTTCTCATTTTACAAGAGAGGAATCTGGGGCTTGAAGATAAAAAATAACTTCTTTAATACATAGAAAACATCAGCACAAGTGTTTGAACTCTGACTCCAAAGTCTTGATTCTTAAACACAACACTATAGTTTTTCTTCGGTTCTATTCTCATTAATGTCAACCTTACTTAAATGCTGCAGCACACAAAGTTGTATTTTCTCTATTTGGCATTTATCAACCTTCTTGAATTTTGGATCTCATGTCACTAACAACAAAAATATACAAGCAAGAGAGAGCTACTCAATAACAAAGTCAACATTCTGAATGAAGTACAAGTTAATTTAATCAATACTCACATAACTCAAACACCACTGCATACTTTACTTTACGTAACAATGAAATAGTAATAATTTAGTTGTAACAAAGTCATTAACAGAACAAAATAAAAACAAATTAAGAGACATTGCTTCAGCTGAAATGAGTTCTCTTTAAATGGAGAATTTTTAAAATAGTAAGCAATAAAACCTATGCCTTTAAAGAAATTCAAAACTTAAGAACTTAAATCTGATAAATTTCTTTCCTTTTATCCTGGGGAAAGGAAAAGCACCCATTCATTTCCTATTGTTCTTGACCCATTTTTCAATGCCCATCGTAGAGTTTAACAAACTCCAAATATTGGAAGTTGCACAAACATGCTACCCAAATTGAAATTCTTATATTTAGAAAAGTCTTATGCCTCACACTGTAAGCTTGCATAGGTTTAAGTTAGCTATTAATTTAACTAAGGGTCAATAAAATGTATTAGAAAGCATGTTATTAAGAATAATTGCTATAAAATATTCACTTCATGTGACATAAACTTTTTGGTGCAGAATAGGAATATCTGTGTATTTCCCTATCTCTAAAAGTGTCAGAATTCCTCTTATGAGATCAGGACCTTCAAAGTTAGAATCTGAACAAATTTTTTCCCTTAAGAAGGCATACATAGAATACTTCTTCTGTAACTGCACTATAGATTCTTGATAAATCCCTACTGGGAAGTTCAGTAGTAGTAACTGCAGGTATTACCTTTAAAACAATCTTTCCTCATTTTTCAGGGTTGGGAATATCACATCAGGTATGGAAAATAATTCTTCTCCTTAAGAATACATAAAGATAGATGTCTTCTCAAATTCAGAAAAACCCATTTCTTCAGTTCTTTCTGTCAGGACTCCATGTCAACTTCAACTACTTCATTTTTGCCTTGAAGTGCTGATTTTTTCATGTTATCTTCATTTATATCTTCAATGTCTGCCAGATCAAGAGGTGGTAAAGGATTCCTCCAGTATTGGAAGGTGTTATACTGCCAAAATTCTTCATTTAGCTTTGGGGGAAGAGATGAAAGTACTTAAGTGGCATAGAAAAAAAAATTTTTTTTCAGAAAAATTTGTTTAAAAAGTAAACAACATTTTCAGTCTTTTACTTTTCACCTTTGACAAATACATATTTTTAATTGTCTAGCCAGTTTTATTCAATCAAGTCTATGCATACATGGATTTGTGTATTTCTTCATAGTTTAAATTGGAAAGAATTTCCTCTGAGAGCAACTCTTTCCATAAATATCACCTATTTTCAACCAAATAGGTTAAAATAGGTTTCACATATGCTAAAATATTTTATTTCTACTTATGTATTTACTTATTTGAGACTAGATCTCGCTATTTTTGCCAATGGAACCGCAGGCTCACATTGCCTAGGGTACCAGACTCAAACAATCCCAACCTCAGGTTCCCAGATAGCTAGGATTACAGATGTGCACCACCACACCCAGCCCCAGCTAAATTTTTCCGGACTTGGTCTCACTGTGTTGCCCCGAGTGGGACTCAAACCACGATCCCCAGCACCAGCTGCTTCATAGGCTGAAGCTTACAGTCACGCACCACCGTGCTCGGCTTGGTTAAAATATTTGACAACCTTCCAAAAAGTGTTAAAAAATAAACTCGACAAATAACAAACTAAAAGCCAAGACTAACCTCAAAATCAGTCCACAAAAATCTATAAATCTGAGTATCAGCCCCCTAACAATTCAACAGCTTATTCTGAATGACTATGAAATTGTTTTAAGTCACTATGAAGTGCAGCTGATATGTAACTCAAAGCTATCATAGAATTTCTAAGTTTCTAAATATACCTGTGCAAAGGAAAAGCACAAGGACTAGATATAGGAGTTTCCACAGTGATCTTTTTGGAGGTTCATACCCTTCCCAGATGGGTATTTATCTGTTCTATGTTGTACTCTTACTAGTTTCATAATCGCTATAAACCAACTGAAATCTAACGAGTCACTTGTAATTTGAAAATTTCCAGTAATAATAAAAAAGAGGAAACAGGTAAAATTAATCTTAATATCCTATTTGACCCAGTATGTGAAAGATATAATTTCAAAAGGCAGTCAATATTTTAAAAACATGAGATGTTTTACATTTTTCTTTGTCACACTAAACTTGAAAATCTGGCGCCAGTCCATGCTTTATCCTCACAATATTACTTTTTTGCAAAGCACAAGTCTATAAGGAAATCGCAAGAAGCTCATTCAGAATCTTAGACATTAAGAGACAAGAATAAAGAATCTTTACTGGAATAAAAATGTATTTCAAAGGGTGTCAAGAAAAATTTCACTTTAATAAACACATCAGGTTAAAAATAAGGAGCTACTTCTCTGCCTTTTGAAAAAATTGATTATTCAAAGTATCTACTTACTAGCTACAGGACACAAAGATTGAAAATCTAAGCAGCAAAGTCTACTTGCCCTAGGAATGTAGATCCTTGAACACTGCTTCAGGTAAGGAAGAATTGGGCTAAAAACGGTCCAATAAATAGCATCGAGAGAGGAGTTAAGTGACCAGAAGGGGTGGGGGTAGGGGAAAACCCAAGGGGATCAACCATTTAAATAAAAAAAGTGAGCCCCACATATGGTTCTTTCACCCCCAAATGCCAAAAAGTAGTTAGACTAAGTCTAGATGAAAGCTGTCCAATACACATAGTGGGGGTCACAAGTATAATTTTTCTAGTGGGCGTATTTAAAAAGCAAAAGGTGGTGAAGTTAATTTTACAACTTTATTCAATTCAGTATCTCCAAATTAATGTGTAATCAATACAAACATCTGTGGAGGTTTCTTAAGTCTAGTGTGTACTTCTAGTTAGAGAAGAAAGTACACCTTAATTTCGCCTAGCCACATTTCAAGTGTTCAGCTGTTTCTGAGGAGGAACTCACCCATCAACATCATTATATGCTTTACCTTAGGACCCAAATTTTCAACAATGATCCTTTTCCAATAGATCTGAGTAAATACTGTGTTAAAAATGCTTTAACGCTGCCTTTTCCCCCAAGATACGGAGGGTCAATCTCTCTACCAAAAGGAGCTGTGCCCTGCCCACGGGACCTCCAATGAACGGCTATCGCTCCATAAAGCAATCTACCAAGAACTGGGGTTCGGGGTGGGGCGGAAGAGCATCGTTAATCCGAGGCAGGCGGGCTACAACTTTGTCTGCCGGTTGCTGAACTAAAGACCTTCTCAGTCGCCGACCCTCGCCCCGTTTCCCTCGCTTTCTCTCTAGGTTCAAGCTCTCATCCTAAAGTCTGTTCCCCTCGTCTAGCAAAGTGTTTTCAGTCCGCTAGACGTTCCCCAAACGCCGCCAAAGGTGGGCTCCGGGGTCCTCAGCCTGTTGCCTCGAAATGGGCGCCTATTTCTGCAGCTGGAACCCCAGTTTTTCGCCTTTGGGAGCTTTTGGACGAACACGAGTCTAGATTTGGGGAGGGGAAAGGTCCGTTCCCGGGGCGAAAACGTGACCTCTTGCCCCCCCCCACCCCTTCACCCCGCCAGTCCTCCAGCGCACCCGGCCCACTCCCGACCCCTACCTGGCGCTGCGAAGGGCCCCAGTCTCCCCGGGGGGGATCTACGCGCCCCGCCCCGTCATCGCCACCGCCCCTCGGGGGCCGGGCGCCCCGGGGCTCCGCCCCCATCTCGTGGGGCCGCCCGGGAGGCTGCAGCTGCGGCGGCTCGCCAGTCTCCAGGCCGCCGCCCTCACGCTCCGCGCCACTGTGGGCGCCTGTATCCCCGCCGTCGCGGCGCTTGCTGGGGGAAGTCAAAGGCTCGGCCATAGCCCCCGAGTCGATTTTACGCTTTCGGGGCTGCTTCGGGACGCCGAGAGGCTGCCCGGGATGCGAAGCCACTGGCGGCGGGATCCAGCGCGGTGGCGGCGGCTCCTCGGGAAAGTCGCAGAGCAGATGCCGCTTCCAAGGCACGTGGAACGTCAGCGGCTCGGCCGCACGCCGCTTGGCCATGGGCCCCAGAGACTCGGGCGGAGCCCGCCCGGCGCGGGAGGCCGAGCGCGGGGACCTACGAGGGCGGAGGGCGGAACGCGCCAGAGAGGGCGAGGACCCGGTCGGGGCGAGGCGGCGGCTGGAAGGTGAAGGGGGCGGGGCGGACGGGGTCGAGTGAAGTCCTCGTGCTGCGATCCGGCCGCCGTCGAAGTGGGACCGGACGTTGGGGAGCAACCGCGAAGCTGCGGAGATTCGAACCTGCGCACAAATGTGCGCGCGCGCGCTCGTACGGGGCGAACGGAGCCGCTGGTTGGTGGAGGCTCGCGGGGCGCGCTCCCGCGCGTCCCCACGACCGGAAGTGCGCGCCCCGGGGGGAGGCGGGAAGGCGGTGGCGGGTTTGTTAAAGGTCTGGTGAGCGTGCGGGAGCGAAGGGGAAGCTTTTTCTCTCGGAGTTTCTTGGGGATGTGCAAGTTCGGGGTTCTGTCTAGCGGTGTTTTAAGGCTCTTAAAATGTGTATGTTAATTTTTTTCCGCAAGTTTCGGGGCCATTGTTTCTTCTCCAGGGGCTCACAGACTTTCCATAAACTAGCGTTAGGAGACGCAGGCATGACGTAAAGTGATTATTCGAGAGGGACTCTTCTGCAGGCCGAGGCAAGTAACGAAACCTAACACACAAAACAACAAAAAGTCAAGCTAGTGTAAGTTTTGCTCTGTCAGCAGAGGGTGCGCGTTTCTCAAAAGTCTTGAATAAAAATTCATTGATGACGTTAGAGACATACCGCTAATCCGGAATAACGGGGTAGTTTGCAAAAGAGCCAGATCTGGAGCACAATGATTCTTTTCCAAATGGCTTTTAAAGCTTGTGGAAAGCACAGCCTTTTTCTGTTTACTGTGTGCTGTGGTCAAAAGTGATAAGGCCAAGACGTTTCTGACAGCGAAATGGCAAACTGAGAAGGGAAGACGGGCAGTGCATTTATGGTACCATTTTAATACTAGGATAAAAACAATACCTAATAGGAGGAGAATTATTAAAATAGTACTTTGAAGTGAGGAACTACTTTGATTTTAGAGAAAAAGCATGCAAGAAGGTTAAGTTGTGATTTGTTAAGGTACTACCTGTTTCCCCAGTCCCTGGCTTTTTAAAATCTAATTGCCCTATTAGTTGCTGAGAAAGGAATGTTAAAATTGTCAACTATGATAGACTTTTCTGTTTTTAATTGCATCCGTTTTTGTGTATATATTTTCAACCTCTTAATAGACAATCACGTGATTGTTTTGTCTTTGATAAATACTTAGTCCTTACAGACTTATATCCCTTATATCCCTCTTTATCTCTGGTAGTAAGTTTTGTTTTGAAGCTTCTTAATTTGATATTAATATAGTTGTTCCAGCCCTTTTATATGTATTGTTTGCATAGTACATCTTTCCCACTTATTTTCAGTCTATCTGTATTGTTATTCTTAATGTCTTTTTGAGCAACATATAGTTGGATCTTGCTTTTTCTGACATTCTGAAGTTTTTTGAATGTTCAGTGCGTTAACATTTTATGTAAATTATTGATATGACTGAATTTAGGCCTACGCTTACTGTTTTCTGTTTCCTTTTTCATTCCTCTTATAACTGCTTTTCTGATTTGTATTGATTTTTGAATTTCCTTTCATTTAATTTCTCATTCTTTATCTGTTAACACATTTTTTTTTATTCGAACTACTTTTCATTTCTAGAGGTTCAATGTGAATCCTGTATATTGCTCCTCATAACATTTTGAATATAGGGGAATATTTGTGCTGTTTTAATATACTTCTTTGTTAATTCTAACACCTCTGGTAGTTATGTTTTGGTTTCAGTTAATCTTTCCCCTCTTTGTGATTCTTGTTTTCTTCTTTCTGTGCACCTTTGGTACATTTTTATTGCTTGGGGGATGTGGGGTTGCCTCCTCCTCTGGCCTTTAGGTTGTCATCTCTTCCACTTGCACTAATCAGTACTCTGTAAATTATTCTAGGGGGATTATCCTCAGATTTCCAAGGTTCTGTGTGTGTGCAGCGCTTGTCTCATACATTCTGTCCTGTAAATCTAGCTACCCCTGTCTCCTTAGACCATCACCTCTACCTTTATGTCAAGACATCCTACCAGATTTTGCCTGGTTTTCCCTCATACTGCCAGGTCCTGGAAACACTGAAGGCAATGAGTAGCACTCACTCGTTTCTTGTTTTCAATGATATCTGTCCTTTGTTGTTCAATATCCAGTGTTAATGACAACTTCTTTTAAGTATTATTGTCTAGGTTTTGGTTGTGTCAGGTGAGTCGATAATACTGGTCCCTGTTACTTCATCTTAACTGCTCCTTCTTTTTAAGATTTAATTTTTAACCTCAAGGGTATACTATCCTACAACTTTCAACTTTGAGATATTATAGCTCTTTCCTTTTTTGTTGTAGGAAATTGAATTCATTATGTTAGGAAATGAAACTTCAATCTGTTCATTAACCTGCTGACATGCCTGATTCATCATGTATGACAAATTTAGCTAGTGTAAAGAAAATTGTGTATTTTCTTAAAGAATGGAAAAATATCCATTTTCCTCTGTACAAAGGTAAAAATACATGGCATTTATAGCAGGAACACAAAAAATGAAATGAAGATCCTTAATTATGGGAGTATACTGTTATCATTAGTGAGCAGGGTGGAATACTGGGTAGGGTGGAGGGAGGGCACATAGAACACATCTTGGGCCAGCACAGATAATGTTGGTGTCATTGGTTTCCTGTGGGTTACAAGTTCCTTCATGCTAGGCCAAATTGGATGCATACAAAGGAATGTAGAGGGCTGTGTAATACTCCCCAAACTTAATGGCTTAAAGTAAACATTTTCTTAGAGTCTGTGGATCAGGAATTTAACATCAGTTAACTGGATGGTTCAGGGTGGTTGTGGTGCTCATGTGAAGATACTGGCTTAAGTTTAATCATGCAAAAGCTTCACTGAGGATCCCTTCACTAAGGAAGAGCAGACCAACTTCTGACTCATTCAGTTCTTATGACTGGTGACTCGATAGAGCTTTTTGAATGTTCTAATGACATGTCATCTGATTTCTCCCAATGCAAGTAATCTGAGAGAAAAATGGTAGTTGCAATGTCTATTAAAGACTTACCCTTGAAATCACATATTTGAACTGAGTCACTTCAGTCCACAGTTCGGGGGGGAGGGGAATTCGGCTGTACTGAAGAAGAGAGTCATATGTTTTTCAAAACACCATGCACCAGAAACAAGAAGATAAATATAAAAGGCACGGCTATTTGTACTGCTCTGAAGTAATTCAATCTAAAGCAAAAATAGTAATGTATTCGGGGGGTTATATACATAAAAGCAAAATGTATGGCAACAGCCTAAATCATGGAAGAGTTGATTGGAAATATATTTTAAGGTTCTTACAACTATTCTTGAAGTGATGTTGTACATGTAGGGGTGTGTGTGTGTAAAATGCTTTTAGTCCTGAGTGCTTTCTTTGTTACCCAAATAAGATCTACAAACATTGCCCTCTTGATAGCAAGAATCCCTTCAGTAACCACCAGCCACTTGGCACTTGTATTTAGTAAGTGGTGGCCTGAAGGGAAGGTGGAAGCTGGCTATCTAGCATGGGTATGTCCTTTCTAAGGACTCTTGGAAACATCCTCTTTGGGTTCCAAGTTAGAAGTAGTCAGGAGGGCTGGGGCAGGAGCAGGATAAGTCCCCTCATTGGGGGCCAAAAAAGGAAGGAGACTCTCAGGTAGGTGGGTGGATTGGTCAGTCAGCAAGTTTTAAGTCTGGCATGTATCTCTACTAAGATCTCAGTTTCTTACCTGCAGGGGAGCCCACCTTATATGGTATCCTTTGAAGGTAAATTGTGACAGATTTAAATCTTAAATCCTAGGGAAATCACTGAAACTTTATTTTTAAAGTGGTACAGTAAAGGCAATAATGGAGGTGAAACTCAAGAGAGTCCAAAAATTGAGAAAAGAGGAAAAAGTAACAAGTAGAAAACTGGCTAAAAGATGACTAACTTCAACTACTTTGACATATTAAAATGTAAATAGTTTTATCTTTAATTAAAAGACCTTAAGAACATAATGCTAAGTGAAAGACATTATTAGGCAAAATGGGTGAAGGTAATCAAAAGGTACAAATTTCACTTTATAAGAGAAAATGAAGTCCTGGGATGTAATGTCAAGCATGACAATAGTTCATACACACATAAACACACAGGTAACAGGTTAAATAAAAAGCAAGATGGCTTGTGTGTGTGTGTATAGACAGTATATATATAGTCAATAAAAATGTCAAATCCCCAAAACTTAAAAAGATACAAAAAGCATGCAAAAACTGGTAAACTCCAAATGAAATCTATAGTTTTTATTTGGACTGACTATAGACCAGTCAGTTTTATGACTGGTCACTGTTATTTGAAATGTGGTATATGGGGTAAGGTGGTTGCAGAGTACATAAGAATTTTCTGTGTAACTTCTCATGTATTTTACAAGTCTATTACATAGGTTCACTTATTCTCTTGTAAACAGGGTAAGAAAATAGCAGACTCCAGTTTTGTTGCTACAAATGGGATGCTGACAGACATGACCCATGTTGAACGAACAAGGCCCTGTAGGTTGGTTCAGAATACTATCTGGGATCCAGTAACAACTCTTGCCCAAATGATAAGGGCAGGGAATGAGTCTCCTACTTCCTTGTAATGATGTGCAGCTAGAGCTGGGATTAAAGTAATTCACAGAAACTGTACCTTGAATTTTGCTCCCTCTTCCATGCAAGACAAAGGAGATTATTACAATAGAGAGGCAAGTCCATGGTCCTTGCTGAAAGGTACTATGGCTATGGCTGAGGCAAGTAACATCAAAACTGGAACACTGTGGTCAGTCAGCATTAGGGTCTTTGCTATTGAATATAGAGTTTTAGGGGACCTGAAAATAGATGGTGGCCATTCAGTCAAAGTGAAGGAAAAGCTGTAAGGAAAAGCCTTTTCTTATGGTACAAACACATGCTTCTTTCCACAGCTCTACTTTGCCATCCTGAGGCATGGGCCTGGTATCAAGGTGACTAAAGCTAAAGCTAGCAAATGGGGCCAGACTACAGTGGCATGTGTATGGGCAGAGTAAGGGCCCTGAAGGCTAGGTGCTCACTGGAAGCAGATGGAGGAAGTAACAGCAGTGTTTAGGTATTTACCCTAGAGTCAGATATAGGAGAAAAAATTTTCTCCCAACTTTGTTTCCATTTTCCTGGTGAACTGGGCTCTCTAACTGCATTCCCAGCTGGGATTAACTTGTCCTACTGATGGTTGTGTTATAGCTCCTGATGCATATGTTAAACTTCTTGGTCAATGTTCCTAAAAAAGGGAAAACCTGAGTTAACTGATAAGTAATTATACAGGACTTATAGAATAGGTAAGGACACTGAACCTAAGTCTCTTCTGAGTCAAAGCTACAGAAGTATCAGAATAGCCAATTAAAACAAGGCAAAATGAAAGTAACTCTGATATCTAACCACTTACAGCTAAAGTATAAGCAGGAGGCTCAACCAGATCAAGCATAGTTTCCTTCCTGTTCTGTTTTCCCCTATGAAGCTGCACAGAGTGGATCAGCATGCACTCTGATCATTTCACTGCTTAGCCCTCTGAGGATTCCTGAGGGTTTATGAACCCTGGGATGGAGACGGCAGTGAAAGGTGAGGAGAAAGTCCTAAGTCAGAGTGGAGAAGTGTTCTTCAGTTTCTGCTTTTATCCCAGTCTTCATAAACAGGTCGATGACCACAGTGCTTTGGCTGTGTGTATACTAGTCTGGTTAAGGACAGCAGCTAGCTTGTGAGCCTGCCATGTAAAGCCCTTTTAATTACCTATATTTGCGCTTAAAACATCATAAACATTTTTGGCCTAGAGTCAGACACCTCAAAACAACCTGTTATTAAGGCCCTTTGGACCGATTAAATATATGTATAATGGAATTGCTTTTAAGCCTTCACTTTCCCATAATTGTCACATTCAAGACTACTATATGAACTGTCTGCTTGAGGATATCACAGGAGAAACCACAGATGCAAGATTTTATGGCTTCCCAAGTACACAGTCCATGGCTAAGTACTACAGTGTAATCAACTATCTGCCAGTCACCAAATGCACTTTTGCTTGAAATGAAGGCAGTCGTTAATTTGCTACTAAGCTTTTGTTGAAACTAAATGCAAGACCCACGACGACTCTGGCTTGACAGTCTGATAGGTGGCTGGTTTCATTTGGACTTGATAAGTAACACCTTGATAAACCAACAATCCTTGCAAATCAAGTGGGACTAGCATATTAAGACACAGAGCTGGCCTGGTCCTAGCAGCTCTGTGGTACTATGGAAAGTAGCAGTTATCCCATTGTGGGTAAAAGCATTCTGCAACTCTAAACCTAACCCACTGGCCTCAACTATCTAAAGCAAAGTTGCTGGTTCAGTGGGGCGTGGTTCAGCCGTGCCCCTAAACTCCTGAACCTAGATCACTGATTGACTAAGTTGAAACTTAAATGAGGTCCAATGGGCCTCTGTTCAGTCTCAGTGCCAGCTATGGAAAATCAAAAGCAGATGTAATCATTTCTCTCACTGGATAGAATGCAAAGTCCTCATGGCTATGGCCAGTCCTGTTGATGAACCTCACTACATTTTTACTAACTTTTGGGTTGTTGCCAGTGGTCGTTCAGGTGAAAGACTACATAGACTTGCAGATTAAAGACATTTCTCTTGCCATTACACTTATGTAAATTGCTCCACTTCTTTGGTATATTAATATTAAAATCAGTTACCACTTTACCCCTGTTGACAAAAATGAAAAAATTAGCAATGTATGGTATTGGCTAGGAAATAGTTATTCTCAAACAAGTTTCTTTGAAAGGCAACTACTGAAAATGCACATATATCTCAACTGATGATTCCACTCTCGTACTAAAGGGAATAACTAGGGAGAGTGTCTACTAAATGTACAAGATGGGGGTAACTCTTAGATTTTATTTGAGCGCTCTCATTACTTATTATATTTCTTTATGATTTCCATCAAATCTTTGGAATGTATACCATATTTGACTTTTTCACCACAGGATTCCATTGAAACTTTTTTCAAAGGGTCACCTCACATCAAAATAAATATCCTGTTATCAGTGTATTCTATCACTGTACAGCACTCAACACAAATTGAAATTACATTTTATTTTCTACCATGTGCTTTCACAAATTCACTGTGATATTTCATATATTAGCTCATGACTCCATAAAAATGTCCCTGAAATAGGTCGTATCAAATTGTTCATAGGTGGGGAAACATATCTGAGTCCCTTGCCAAAATAATATACAAAAAATACTTCAGGAAAATGAACCCCAAGTATTTAAGGCGCCAAAAGCTGTGCTTATTCTACCAACAGCTATTCTTGCAACTCTTTTACTGGTTTATTTTATAGTTATTTTTCTATTTTTAACAAAACCAAAGATCAGTATTAACATAAGGCCTAGATCAAGAACTAACATGATTGACTTTCTAGAAGCATATGAAAGTAGGCTAATAAAGGACTCAAAAGTATATGTGTTCAATTAATTACTACATCTGTGGTTACCATTAATTTAGATGGAAACAACCAAACAAATTATTTCATAGCAATTCGCAGACTTTAATATTCCAGAAAAATTAAGTCCATTATACACATTAAAAATATAGGAAATTTCATGCAGACATGAAGCTTCCAATTCAGCCTGTTTTAGAATGAGAATTACATATATAAATACAGTACATTTTACAGTTTCCAAACTTCGTAAGTTTATACTGTGATTTATACAGCTTCTCTTTATAATTTACATGTCCCACTTTACTCACTTGATTAGTAAACCCTTTCCTGAACCACTTCAGGTAACTGGGAGGAAAAAAGGGGAAAAGGAAGCACAATGACCTAGCTCCTCCAGCATTATGAAAATAAATGAAAATTTCTGTATATATTTAAGAAAAAAATTTAGAAAAATCTAAGATTTTAAGGGAAAAGAAAACTTTAAGGCTTACACCCTTCCGTAGCTAGGACTACATATAAGGAATATAAAATTAAATCCTCCAGTGATACTTTTATTATTGATACCACAATTCTTAAGGTTAGAATATATCAACTACAAAGGTCTAAGAAAAAGTGATGCAAATTTATGTAGAAAGTTAGAAAAAATAGTATCCATGATATGAGGGAAAAATTAAAAATGTGAAATAATGATTTCAGAATTAACTGAAATGGAAACAATATTTTTAGGTAACATTATTAAAAAATAAAAGCTGATAGCAAAAACATTTTAAGAACTAAAGTCAACCTATGGCCTCAACCTGTTTTTGCCTCTATGAGAAAAACATGTTCATTGCTTTGATACAAACTGTAAATCTGAATACTAGTCATTGAGTAAAATGCATTTCTAAATTACTCAAAAACAGCATGTATTCCTTTCCTTTCAGTGGACCTTTTATAAGCTAAGAATCCTTTTTAAATTATTTTTTTTCTTAAAAAATATTTTTTTTTTAAACTTAGAATTTCAAGTTCTTTCATGTGGCAGGTAATGAGAATTCCTACTAAATGAACATTTACTACATTTTTGAGGGACACAAAAATAAGAAACGGAAAAAAAAAAAAAAAAAACCTAACAGGTGGTTTCCATTATTTGACAAGTCATGGAATCCTTCTCTCTATATGGGTCCAAAGTCTACAAGAGAGCTCCCTCAATATAGGCAGAAAAGGTCCTGTTAGTAATATGCCAAGTTGCTCAGGGACTCCCACACTCTGACATGAAAGCCATAAAGATTTACGAGTTTTCCTATTTATGCTACTAGCACATTATTAAGTCTATTTAATCCAAATTGCTACAGAGGTCATTTAATGCTAATCAGGATCATCTGAAAAAAATTCAACATAAGTACTTCCTCTTCTCCAAGAGAATGTTAAAACATTAGTTATCTCTTATCCACTTAACTGGATAAAGGATAATAAGCATAAACAAATAAAAAGGAAAAATTCCTTCTAATAAAGATCTGGTAGAGGTAGAAATTTAAAGCAGCATATACTGTTTTAGGTTCAACTACTGGGGAACAAAATTAGTTTATCTGAAGTTATAGTAATGGTTGCTGCTTACAATAAAGAAGACACAGACCATGGGCAGTAATTTATCCCTGAATTTCATCATCAAAATTTCCTCACATTAATACCATCATGACAGTTTTTCCTAGCAATATAATTGTTTTAACAAAAAAAAAAGTGCTTGCTTTTATAATCCAGATAAACTAAAGAAAAAACATTATTGTAAACATTTCACTGATAATTCTATGTTCATTTGTAGTTTGAAACCATACATTTCAAACGGGTAGGTTTTATTTCTCCAGTTTCCTAGCAGTACCTTTGGTACTGGGCTTTGGTGCCTTACTAAGAATGTTAAGATCTTTTATTTCAAAGTGACCCATGAAGCATATGCTTTCAAAAAATATTCAAAGTTTAGTGTGACCAAAAGACAAATTCTCAGTTACCTGAATACATCTGACCAACTTGTCATCCTGTTAAATTTAGTATTTCATAAAAACAAATGTTTGATCCTTTTAAGTTCCACTGAGTTACGAAAAAAATAAAATCAAACAATCTAATAAAAGGATAGAATCATACATTATAGATTACTTAATTTCAAAGTAAACAAAAATCCCAATTTCAGATATTGAATATGACAGGATTCTTAGATTCTTCTGAAAATAACATTTGTGATCATATAAAACAAAACATTTGTTATAGATTTCAATGTTATTAGTCTTTAGTATGGCAGACCTGCAGTGGACAGTCTCATGAAGACACTGGAGATAACGGTTTTCCTACTGAAAGAAAATTCTTGGCTTCAAGGAAAAAGTATACTTGAAGACATTTTCTCCATTTACTTGTGTAGTACAAATATGCATGGCATAATATATTTCTGTAAAAGCGATAGACATATTAAGAAAATAGATGCTATTTCTAAATTTTGTTAGGAATAAGAAGGCACCACTGATTTGAGGCTGTGTCCTGTCATTGTGATAGTTGATTTTTGACTTGTTTATTTCAGTATTTGTTCTTATTCAATTTTTTTTCCTGATGATATCACTTGAGACCATTATTGTGGTTTACGGACTACAAACAAGACACATTCATAGTAGTATTTCATCATGGAGAGGTCATTCACAGTATATGTTGACAAGACAGATTCTTTTTCCACCTGCAATGTAAACAATAATTATGATGATGAGGTGATAATAATACTAACAAATACTGAGCACTTAAAAGGTGCAGGCACTGTTTGAAGCATTCTATATAGTAGGTCTTTTATTACATGCAAATATTCCCATAAGATTAACAGTAATCTCACTTTACAAAGAACAGGTCCTAGTTTACACTGCTAATCAATGAAATAACTGAGATTCATACTCAGTTATTTTACTCAGAATTGTAAAATACTGTAATCTTTTGAGTTTAATGCATTTTAGGATATTTTATTTTTATGAATAAATCTTATTTCTGAAATGCTTAAGTGTACAATAGTCATAATACACACATGATAAAATGTACATGACAGAAGACTGACAGTTTAATATTTTTACACATGCCCACCTACCTCCACATGTTCCCCAGAGCTGTGTCTACTTGGCATCTATCAGTATGTCTACAAAGGCGATTATTATAATAACCAAAGTCATTTATTTAAAGACTATAACACAAGTGATTAAAGCTTTCCCTTTATATACACTGTCCTAAATCCTTATAATTCTAGAAACCAAGTATTATTTTTACTTTGTGGATGAGAAAACACGTTAAAACATACAATAGTAAATGCCATAGCACCTCCCTGTTTATATATATTGAAAATTAAACTTTATAGTTCATTCCATCCTTACCTCTACCTGGAATCCATATTGCAGAACAACATTTTTTATATCTTCATAGCTCAATTCAATGGAAAGTTCATTGGCCAAATTTTCAAAGTGGTATAGGAGAGGACCTATGGTTTAAAGATACTGTGAATTAATGATCTGAATATAAACATGTACTAGTAGTGCTGTTAGAGTGAACTCCAAGTTGACTAAATTGGGTAGTGGATGGGACATACATAAAAAGAAGTAAAGAACCTATACAATATGACATTGACATGTATCCAGACCTCTGAAACTTTGGCCCAGTAACTGACATTGTAGTGCTGGGGCTACCCTTGTAGGATTGAGTCTATTTGGTATATCAGCCTTTGCCATGGGTTGGGCCTCACTCCTGTAACTCTTAAGTTCCTGAAGGAATAGCTGAAACAGAAAATGCTAAACCTACCTCAAAGGTACACTGAAACCAAAATTCCATTAAGCAAATGCAATGGAATGCATTTCAATGACAAACTAGATACCATATGAAAACAGCAAGTCAGTCTGGTTGGAGAATGTGGAAGGGGGGAGTTATATGCATGATTTTCTCAAAGGATGAGGTGATTCTACAGGTCACTTTTCAGTTACACAATTCCTATCTCAGCTGTAACATCTACTAATTGTATGACTAAGGGCAAGTCAAACTCTGCCCCATCTGTAACATTAATGTGAGGTAATATATAGTACACCTGGCATATACAAAGCACTAAGTAAATAACAGCTATTACAACTACCTTTATGGCATTTTCCCTTTATTATGTTTTCATTAATCCAAAGAACAATAACTGGCTCCAACCAGATATTTCAATCTTTTAATCTCTCATATTTTGTCCAGTTTATTAACCTCATTCAGGAAACATTATGATTCAAAACAGTATCAGAATCTAGTAGATAGAGGATGCTACTATCTTACAAATAAATATAGGACAACCAACCCTTATTTCCCAAATACAACATGTCAAGAGTGCTGTAGCTGAAAAATCCTGAAAAGGAAGAGATAAAAGAGCTATCAAATTTTAAGAGAAAACCTGCAGACTGGGTGTAGGCATTATGGGAAATGAGAGGTAAAAGAATTTCTGGATTTTGATTGCATGAATCTAGATGACAAAACAGAAAAGGCATGGGGAAACCATGATATCATTTTCTTGAGATTCTTCTGGATCTTGAAATATGTGTTATACAGTCTGTTGGTTTGGAAGATCAGAGAGATATTTGGGTGAGATACCAATTGGAAAATTGAAAGATCAGAAGTCATGGTATTATGTAAGAGTAATGTGGAATATATATATTCCTCATAGCTGTCATCTCAACAACTGTCTCAGGAAGGTAAATTATACCAAAGGAATCCCAATACATATACAACAACTGCACAAACTATTTTATCACTTTTTATCAAAACAGTAAAACAAAACATTTATTTCTAAATTCTATATCTAACACAATGGTTTATGTAATTAGGTTAAAATATTTAGATTTTAATGTGTCAGGTATATTTTTTAAAATTTTATGTATTTCAGTTGGCAAAAGAATGTGGGGGGATAATCTCATTTGAAAGGATTTTATTTGGAAAGTAGTACTCTTTCAAAAACTACTTCTAAGAACTAAGTTTCTTCATTATTATAATTCTCAAAATCTGTGGTAAGAAGCTCTTTTAACAACCCTCCTATAAACCAAAATGCCCCATTACCTGACACCCATGACAAAACATAAGCTGCTCCTACCTGTCCTATAGATTGCTAAAGAGATGTTTGGGAAACAACTACTTGCATCTCAGTCCTAGTAGAATAATCCCTGGTAATGGCAAATTATTAAAAAGGGAGCAAGTCACAGAAGTCAGAAAAAAAAAGTCCAATCTTGAATGCTAAGTATTCAAACAACGTTATGTCTGACTTTTATGTAGTAAAATAATCATCTTGAAAATTTTATATTCTAGCCTTGATGCCATTCTTAGCATGGATTATATATCTTACTGAAACAGATTTATGTATTCTGATATTGTCTTTATTCTTAAAAAAAAAGGCTGAAACAGATTAGTTTCATTTAGACTTTGAATGGGAGGGGCCATGTCATACTCATCATTTGATTTCTAGCAGTATGATGCGGTAAAAAGTTTGCATTACTTTCTAAAGTCAAGGTAATCACAAGAGTTATCACATCTATTCTTTTCCTAGTATGCATATGTACTCAGGAGGAGGAGGTTACCACATGACGGTGTTTTCTCTCAAATGTTCCATTATCAAAAGACAAAAAGGAATGCTTTCTTAAGAGAAATTGTTTTCTTCTTGATGTGGGGTGCAAGAAATGAGAAAATGATTAGCAATTTACTAATTAGTATCCAGGAATTATGACTGCTGATCTAGAATGAATACACAGATCTTCCTTTACTTACAGTGATGGTATAGCCAAATAAATTCATTGTAAAATGAAATACCATAAACTGAAAATGTTGACCACATCATAAGAGATTATCATATTCAGTTTCTACTGAATGCATATTACTTTCATATCATGGTATAATCAAAAAATGTATTAGTGTACCATCATAAGGGTATAACTTTGGGGACTTCCACTGCTTTTGGAGGAACTAGCTAGGATTAGAAGAACTGCACCAGTAGCTATGACACTTTAAAAGTAACGTTTGAGGTTTTAAAATATGCACAACATAATTATAACTTTCACAAACATTTAGTAATGTGAAGTTACCAAATATAGATCAGTTTTAAGCACTTAGATTAATGTGTGAAATTCCAATAAGTACTGAGAAACTTACCCAGATTTATCCAAATTCCACCTGGCTTGAGTATTTTCCAAATTGTGTCAATATAGTCAATTACATTGTGAGCTGTGTCTATGAAGAAACAGGTAGCAATACAGTCCCAGGTATCTATTCAAGGAAAATCAAATTACTACATTCATCATGTTAGCTTGCCTTTTAATCAATTCTAATAATACAGGTAATCAAATAATTTATGAGTATGCTGTGTAATTCATAAATGGCTTTATTAGTAATCTGATAATTAACTTGGATATCACCTTTGATAACCTGATCACTATATATACCAAATGATACTTTAATAAGTTTTGTTCATAAGGCCAGGCATGGTGGTACATGCCTGTAAGCGGCAGCCTAGAAAGCTGCAGCCGGGGCCAGGGATCACATTTCAAGTCCCGCCGGGGGCACGTAGCAAGACCTAGTTCCAAAAAAATATAGCTGGGTGTGGTGGTGCGCACCTGCAATCCCAGCTACCTGGGAAGCTGAGGCTGGGGATTGCTTGAGTTTGTGGGACCCTGGGCAATGTGAGCCTGCTGTTCCACAGACAAAAAGTTTTGTTCATGATCTATTCATCTTTCAGTTAAGATGAACTAATAATCATTTGAAACTCAATTTATGATTTAA
Source organism: Uropsilus gracilis (assembly GCA_004024945.1). Classification (NCBI taxonomy): domain Eukaryota; kingdom Metazoa; phylum Chordata; class Mammalia; order Eulipotyphla; family Talpidae; genus Uropsilus; species Uropsilus gracilis. Next base: position 118,846 of record PVHY01001766.1, read on the forward strand.
ACTAGTGTTAACTACTAATTCTAGAGGGTTTCACTTGTTGCCATCAGAGATATAAAAAGCATGGGAACCCCTAGACATCTATTAGTGCTTTGCCTAGTTACCAGTGAAAAAGATTACGAGGGTAGTCAGAAACACTGGGTGCTGCCACGGTCCAGCCGCAGTGGGGAACGGTGCCTGAGGGAAGGGGTGAAGATTGCAATCAAGACATTAAGACGATCTCTTGGGCAGGAGGGCACAGCAGCTTTTCTCTTGATCTGCTGGCCAAGAGTTTATTTTGCATACAGCTTTTATACAATTTATGTAACACAGTTCAGCAGTTACAACAGCCTTTTGCTTGACGTCAGTTTTACTGGGAGCTAGCTTTCTGTAGGCATCTGCTTATCTAGGATAGGTGGCGATCACTAGACCCTCTGTAGGATGCCTTTATTATCTAAACTGATATAGTTTACAGGGCTTCCTGATACCTGTGCTTGCTTAGATGTGCAGGACGTGCTATCAATAATTTTATAGTTCCTCATATTTGTATGGATTTGTTCAGTGGGCAACCTTCTTTTTCTTCCCCCAACAGGGTGCAGCACACCCTATTCAGCTTTTGGAGGATGTGGTCTGGTATAGGACTAGAGACTGGATTGAGGTTGGGTATCTATAACACAAAGGCTGGCTCAATAAAGGCACCTGAACCAACTAAGGCTGGCTTAAACTACCTCCTCTCCCAAATTTTGATTCAGAAGAAACTCATTTTCACTTGCCTAAGTGTTAGTTTTCATGTTTTCATTGATTTGACCTTATTTTGAGATCTTTTCCCCTAAACTTATACCCAACATCTAAATCTATCCTTCAACCTCCAAATTATAGGTTTTCTCACTGTCACAGTTTAGGGGAAAATAAACAAAACCTTTTTGCAACTCCTCTGCTCTCATCCTTCCATTGGTTTCCTGTATTTCTTTCTGAGTATAACACAAGGCTGTGGTCTGGCCTACAAGTCTGCTCAACAAACACTCTCAGCCTACTTTCTTGTGGGGCTCACCACCTACTATACTCAAGCCAAACCGGCCCTCTTGCTCACTCCTGAATGAACAGAACAAGTGCCTAACCCAACCCCCAATCCTCTTCCCTCGCCAATTCCTCTGCAACATTTCCCCCTCAATATCTGAATAACTTGCCTCTTAACTTTCTTGAGCTTAATTGCTTAACACTTTCCCTTTAAAATTGTATCCTAAAAAGGTCTCCTTGATAACTATATAAGAGCACAATCCTCAGTCACCTTATATCCCCTTTAACCTGCTTTATGGTTCTTCCTCCTGATATTATATTTGCCGTTCTCTTTACTAGAATGTTAAGTTCCCTGTGTCCTGGAACTTTTACTCATTGCTCTTTCTAGTGCTTAGGCTATACCTGGTAGTTAGAAGGTGCTCAGAAATATTTGTTGAGTGAAATGAGCTTGCTAATCTCTCGGCATTCTATTTTTCTTTCTTTTATTGCCATCCCACCTTTTCTCACTGTCATATCCCTTTTTCTAATGCCTAGCAAAATTTTTTTGAAAGTTTGCCTAGCTGAGGTTAAAATTCATAACCTGATTATAGAGGTCTTCCACAATCTAGAACCATCCTATTTTTCCAACTATATTGTCCATTTATTTCCCAAACAAACCTCCCATTCCTTTTTAGTTAAGCTGTTCTACCATCCCAGATTATTTTTCTCATTCAGAGGTACCTTGTACCTCTGCCAGTGTGGAATGACATTCCTTCCTATCCTTCAAGTCACAGTCTTTCCACAAAGAACTCTCTTTTTACATTATCCATATCTATCTTTGTCATATTCATTACACATCTGAAGTTTGTTCATAACTTTTTATTAATAGACTCCAGATTCTAAATTTAATTGTATCTTACATTTCCTGTAATTATCTGATATATGACCTTGCAAATATACTAAATTGTCACTAAAGTATTTTTGCTATCAAAATGAATGACCAATTTAGTTCATAAAACTTAGGATAAAGAACAAGACCTATAGAATGCTTGCTTTAAACTTACTGCATTCTGAATATATCTCCTGAAAATCTCCTGCTGTCATAGAAAAGTTAGAACCAGGAGGAAGACTGTGAGGATCAACATCGGGGAAAAAGATGGGTCGAATCTGATCAGCTGATCTTCGGTTATTGCTAAACTGATGTATCCAAGGATAAAGCTTATATTTATTAATTTCAGAACATCTGTAAAACAGACATAAAATCAGTGTTAACTAAACATTTTATCAAGAAAGTTAAACACTAAAATACAATGCTTGATTAAAAGCTTACATAATTCATTAATATTTCAAGTGCTACCGCTAATCCTCACCCAGTTATCTGACAATGTACATATACATGTAGATGAGTAACTAATCATGGAATAAAAGAAAAAAAATTGAAATTCAAAGATAAGTGATGTTCACTCAGATTCTTAAAAAATGTATTTCTAAACTTCAAACTCAAGCAAAAAATAGCCCAGCAATTCTCTGCCACCCCCCAAAATTATAATTTTAATTATTTTGTATAACTCTCTCCTGTATACCTACCCACCATCCCCTAATTCACACTGCCACTCAAGATGACATTTAAACAAGGCAGCTTTCCCTCCTCCCCTCTAATACATCTGTTCTGGCTTTAAAAATAGTAACTTTCTTCACAATTTTCTAAAAGAGGCTATAGAAGTTTTGAGTGATTTTTCCATCTCAGTTTATGTGAACATACTTGGTCATTTTATAAGAAAAAGAAAAAAGTCACGATTGCCATACTGAATTTTTCTGCCACTAATGAAACAAAGTCATAAAGAAGCTTAAGGTAAAGGTGAAAATACTCCTATTGGATTAAATTAGTCCTGAAAAGTCTAGTCAGAAATCATTCAAGTCATGGAATGTCCAATCATTTTCTAAAAAGTCACCCATCCTGTTTCAACATTCTATTAGGTAGACAACTGGTTAAAGTGTAATTTGTATATGCAATCTGATTCAACAGAATATTTGTTATACACCATAATTAAATACTTTATGCTTATCTCCAAATTCAGAGATTGTTAAATTGTTAAAAAATAGATAAGTCAATTTGATTCTGAGAAATTACTACTTCCAGCAAAAAGTAAATTAAATACCTGTTGAGTACAAAGTTGGAAGAAAAGAGCATAAAAAAACTCCATTCATTTCCTTGACAAGCATAACCTAGCATAGCTATTTCCCAGGCCAGTCTTCCTAGTCCAGCACCAGGTACCAGAATATTTACTTTAGAAGGATCCCTGAAATGAAATAAGGCAATTATGTCCAACCCCTCAAAGAAAAAAAAGATAAAATCCACATTAACAGCTAAAAACTTGATACCTGATTAGTAAGCTCACTCAAGACTCTCATTTAACATTGAAAATACTTCTAAATATCAATGAAAAATAAAAGTATATGGAATTAAATGCGCAAATATCAGATAAGGGTTTTATCTTGAAAATATTTTTCAGAAATTAACAAGTAGCCTGTATCTGAAAACTTCATTAAGTTATTCATATTCCTCATAGCTGTCATCTTAACAACTGTCTCATAAAGAAAAATTATCCCCAAGGTATCCTAATATATATAAAAAGACTCGACAAAATTAATTATGGGACAGTAAAACAAAACTTTATTTCTTGATTTAAAATACATAGATCTTAACTTATCAGATACAGCTTTAAAATCTTACACATATCAGTTGGCAAAAAAATTTGAAGGGGCAATAGTCTCATTCAGAAAACAGGTATTCTAACTGAGATTATGTGATGGCAAGATATAATACCAACCAGAGGTTCAGAACTATACTGTTCTCTCTACTTAGTAGCATCAAATTACCACTACACACTTTTGCTCTAAGATTTGCTATTCTACTTTTAGACTGCTAAAAAAAAACCTTAGAAAAGTAAGGATTTATCTCATGAATCCTGGCAAGTCTATATAACCCTAGGAAATGAAAATAGTGTTCACACAGGAAACCAAAGTAAAGTGGCATCATGTCAATTAAAAAGGAATTCCACTATTAGTCTGCATTTTATTTAGTTCATAAGTAAAATCCAACTTCCAAATCAACTTCCATGTACAATTCTTTGTTATCTTTAAACTACATGGTCTACAGTTTCTAAGTTTGTATCTGAAGACCAACGGGGCATTTTTCTAGAAGTGCACATAGTAAACTTTGCATTTCCCATTTTGAAATAAAACAGAACCATGGATCTTTTTAAAGTTCAAACTGCAGACAGAGTAACATGGGAAGTCATACATTAATGTTTGTGTGAACACTTAATTTTTAAAGAAGAAATGGCAAACAAAAGAGCAAAATGATGGTTCACAGTTGATATGGTGGTGAGAGAACCCTGAGGAATACAGTGATGTAAAAAATAATATATATATATATAATTTAAAAAGGGAAATGGGGATATTTTTTATGTTCAGGTCTATCTATATTAGTTATCTAACAAGAATAGGCATTTTAAATGTTAGAATTTGAAATACTAAAGAATTTTTACCCCTGTATTAGGGACCTGCTACTACAGCATTTCACCCAAGGCCCTTTCTCATTTTCCACCCCCCCTGCCCCAGACCCACTACAGTCATTACTGTTCATAATTACTCTCTTATTTTCCATTTACCCAATCAAAACACACATTTTCCACAAGTAGTTCTTTTCAGCTTGTTTTTTAAAAAAAGATCAAAGCAATACAATTACAAAAGGAGTTAGAAATAAATGTATGGAACATCACATCTTTGTCGAAATAATCATTAACAATTTCTGAATGTAGAAATCTTACCAAACTTTAAGGGTAAGTTGGGTTAATAATCATACCAACAATTACTTTATTTACAGAATTTTAAACTTTGATTGCTATTATCAAGTTCTCAGTAACTAACAGGCCCATAGAACTGTTAACCCAAAACATTTCTGTATAAAACGGTCAGAAAAGTCTGTCTCGACCCATGGAATAAAGAATATATCAATGATCTTTTTTAAGAGCTAGTAAAGTCTATTGTAGAGCCACCAACTACTTGTATTATGACAAGATTTCAGAGGGCATGTAAAGACTCATTAGAATAAACTCATTAGAACTGCAAAAACAAGAACAATGAATTTTTCCTTAAATCACTGTTCTCTTGATTTTTCCCATTATATTAACAGCATAGTGAACAGTTTATAACATTAAAATTTAAGCACTCTAAATGGTGTTTCTGCTATGAATTGTGAAAGTCTAGTGGGTTGCTATAGAGATATTTCTGTGGAGAAGGGCGGCAATATATCTAAGTAGTTTTATGGTGATCTTACTTTAAACCTGGTTAAAATTTAGAAAATCAAGAAAAAGAGGAAATATGTGCCTCAGTAATGAAATATTGCCTGCTCCAGATTTTTAACAACAACAAAAAAAAAGCAAGCAAGTTTCCTTAATTAATAAGGCCCAACTATTGAGAAGCAGTATATTTATCACACGTTTAACCCCCATTTTAGGGAAGAAAGTTTTAATAGTTCAGTCTACCCAAGCAAGAGAGCTGCCATATGTCTGAAAAAGCCACAACTGTATTTAAATCACTCTTTGTGCTCCAATTATTTTAGTAACAAGAAATGTTGTTCTTGAGAGTAGTTTCTTTACTGTACACAGAATGATCTTTGCACATTAACAAGCTGCAACAACAACAAAAAAACATTCCTCTTATGTCAACATGATACTTGGCTGACCCCTGGTGGTAGGAATTTTCAAGCATTAAGCTGCATTGATCTGTTTGAATCACTGCAATTCACTATCCAATGTAACAAAAGCTACTAAACCAGTTGTGACTACTGAACACATGAAATGTAGCTAGTCTTAATGGAGATGTGTTGTTAAGTGTAAAATATACACCGAATTTCAAAAATGTATAAAAAAAGAATGTAAAATATCTTACAATTTTGGTACTGAAACAATATTTTACATAAACTAGGTTATTAAGGTATATTAATTTCACTTATTTCTATTTCATATGTAGAAGAGATAATTTAGAATGATGGCTACATTTGTGAATAGCACTATATTTCTATTTAACAGTATGGGGCAATAGAGAAATCATAAAAACACAATATTGAGTCAAAACAACTGAAATGACACTACAAACTAAGACATGAACTTTTAAAACATACAAAACATGGCAATGAATTGTTTTGCAGTACATAAACATGTAATTAACGACAGGGATAACATTAAATCTATAGATGACTTTGGGTAGCAGGGACATAAATCCCAGAAGTAAATTCAGAATAATTCACAAATTCATATTGGCAGTTACCTCTAGAAAGAGGAAGAGAAAACACTTTGTTATTTGCAAGGCAATTTCAACAGTACCTGTAAATTATTATATTTTTTAAATACACATACACTAAGAGCTGAAGCAAATGTGACAAAAAGTCAATGTTTAATAAAGGTAGATGCTGGAATACTTTTTACTCATGGTAGCAAACCAGTTGGAAATCAGGACTGGTGTCTAGTACCTACAAAAATGTACCAACTTATCTCTCCATTCACTCCGAACATAGAATTGCACCTATCAGCTAGACACCTTCCTACCAATTCCAGAATATACCTCACCTTAATCTTCAGATTTCCTGCATACCTGTAGAAACTGCTAAATTATCACATTATCTGTGATGTTTACTCCAATATCCCAGACAAAGCTTGAACTTGTATCTTGATGCCTTCAGTACTTCGTTAAAATGTCATATACCAAATTATGTCGTTTATATATCAAGTTCTTTACTTCCTTTAACACAGGAGTCAGCAGCTATGATTCATAGGTCAGTCACCATTTTGCGTAGTAGCCCCCCCCCTTGCATAAGGTTTTATTTATATTTTTGGTAATAAGGTTTTAAAGGAACCTAACTATGTCACTCTGTATGTATTGTCTATAGCCAGATACCCTCACAAACACAAAGCTGACAGACCCAGAGATCATACTACCAGCAAAGTCTAAATTATTGGCTGTAAGTTTGCCAGTCTCTGATGAAAGGCACGTTTTTATGACACACAAGCACTTAATACTTGTTTTCACTTAATCTGCTTTATAACTAAGTATTCCTTTGATGACTAAATTACAGTGTATCAAAACCCAAAACATTTAGAATGCTTCTACTCTTTTGTTGTATCCTTGACATAAGTTTTCACATGTAGGAGTGTATCTGTAGAAATCTTCCCCCTACCCTTGAATTAAATAAAGTACATTTTAAGTTTTACAAATATTGCTAAATTGCTCTCCATTACTGACTTGTCCATTAATGTTTCCTGGTATTTTCAAATAATAATAACTAAATAACTTCTAAACCTTTGCAATGTAATAGGTGAAAAATAGCACCTAGTTTTTCTCACATTTGTAATGTCTCATGAGACTGAGCATCTTGCATTTTGTTTTCCATGAACTGTATATTTCCACTATTTTTTCTACTGAGCTATTACTTTCAAAATGTTTTTCCAATAAGTTGTTATTCTAGATTAATAAACACTTGAAATCTTAAATTATAAGCGTATGGGATCTTGATTTGAAAGAAATTAAGACATTTATATGTATTATATGTTATATTATATATACTTTTGTCTTGGCTCTAGACAGGCTTTCAGGATAAGGGAAACATATTTTAGTCTTGCATGCTACAGCTCCAATTTCTCTTTTTAAATGACTTTCTCAGCGAAAAGAACTCTTAAATGTATACTTTCTAGTCTTAATTTAAGTGGAAAAAGTACTTCTTTAAAGTACAACATTTTTCCTAAGGTCCAACTATATAAAAGTTACCTAATAGTCAATAGGTTTGGGTTGTTAGATAAATGTGAAATGCAAATATACAATAAACTATCTCCCTACAAACAAAATGTCACTTCAATTTCTTCTAAAATAGAAAGGGCTAATGAAATTTAGGTCTAAAAACTATAGTACATCTATTTTCAGCACTCATAAGAAAATATGATTTTACAAGGCTGCTACTTTTGCCTTTCAGGCAGGATTTTAAAAAAATATTAATTTAAAAAAATTTTTATTTATTTATTTATATATATTTCACATCATTTCAGTCCCTGGTGCAATTGCTCACTAGAGTATAATGCAAGTCTACTGGAAAACCAAAACAAACCAAAAGTCAGTAACTTATGAAGTGTTGGTCATTCAGCAAATTAAGAATAGTATTACCTGCTACAGCAATTAGGCAAGAAAAATAAAAGGCATTCAAATCAAAAATAAATAAGTAAAATTGTTTTTATTTGCAGATGACATAATGAATATAGATAGAGAAAACCCCAAAAAAACTCATATTGAAATTTTTGTTAGAATAAGCTAATTTAGTAAAGTTGCAGTATATACAACCTATATATATATTAAAAACCAGCTGTTTCTAAATACATCAAAAACCAATCAGAAAGAGAACTATAGGAAACAATTTCATTTACAATGCAATAGAGTAAATACCTTGTAATAAATTTAACCAAGAGGGTGAAAGACATGTAGGGTAAAAACTATAATACAATGATGAGAAAGAAAAAGATACAAATGGAAATATGTCTATACTACCAAAACCATCTACAGAGTTAATGTGATCACTATCAAAATTCCAATAGCATTTTCAAATAGATAGCACAATTCTAAAATTATATGGAACTAAAAAAGAGTCCACAGAGCCAAAAGCAATATTGAGAAAGAAAAATAAAGTTGGAGGCACCACATATCCTAATTTCAAACTATATTACAAACCCTATAATAACCAAAACAGCATGATTTTTAGCATAAGAACAGATACAAAAGAATGGAAACAGGATAGGGACTCCAGAAATAAATCCACGTGTAAACAGTCAATTTATGACAAAGGAACCATGAATATACAATAGGGTAAGAATATATTTTTGACAAAAAGATATTCTGGGAATACTGGGAATACTGGTGAGCCACGTGCAAAAGAAAATGGACTACTGTTTTACACCACACACAAAATTCAATTTAAAATGGACCAAAGACTCAACCTTAAATCTCAGAATCACAAAACTAGAAGAAAACAGGGGTATGCTATGCTCTATGACATGTGTTAATACACACAATTTAACATCAGTGAATGTGAGTAAAATCATGTTTAAAGTGCTAGAAATGTTCACGTAATATGCCAAATGTTGTGTGAAATATCCTAGCATTTTAATCATGTTGTGCAGACTGATCTTTGAATCTTAATGTATTAACCATGACATTCAAACTTTAAGAAGAACAAATTAAAAGGCCTCAAATTTCCAACTTTAAAAAACTTAGAAAGCTATAGTAATTACACAGAATAATCAGTATGGAACTGTCAAACAGAGCAGACATATGTAGCAACAGAATGGAACAGAAAGCTCAGAAATAAATTCTCATATAGGGCCTACTGATTTCCAACAATGGTGTTGAGATTACCCAACGAGAAAAGGACAGTTTTGTGAACAAATGGTGCTGGGAAAACTATATATCCACATATAAGTCAGATGTGTATCTTATACTTTATACAAAATGGATGAAAGCCCTAGACTTAAGAACTAAAACTATAAGACTCTTAGGAGAAAATAATGGGAAAATCTTCATGACATGGATTTGGCAATGAATTCATGGATATGACCTGCAAAGCACAAAGAATAAAATAAACTGGACTTCATTGGAATAATAAAATTTTGCACATCGAAGAGCACAGTAGAGAAAGTAAAAAAGGCAGCCAACAGAATGGGTGAAAACATCTGAAAATTATACTCATGACAAGCAAGTAATACAAGCAAAGAATCAAAGATCATACTATCTCATCTGTAACAAATGACCCTCAATCTTGATATATTAAAGACAATAAAAGGTATACATAAAATTAAAAGTTAGGAACCCCATATATACTAAATCCTTACTTTAAAATTTGCCTGGCTTCTGAAGCCCATGAATAAATATCTGAAAAAATGCCACTAAAAAACTAAAGTAATGAATTTGAAATAAAAGTTGAGATGCAGATGAAACTTAGAAACTATTTTGCTTTTTATAAAGTGGCAATATCATAAATTTATGGACAAGTTTTTCTTAACTGCTTTAAGTAACTAATCATGCAACTCTATTAGAGATTAAAAAGCACTAAAAAGAGATTCACTCAGCCCCTTCATACTGGCAGCATGCAGAAAAGGAATGTCTTTTTGTAGATGTCAACATTCTTTTTCTTTTTTGAGATTAGGTCTCGCTTTGTTGCCCAGGGTACCATGGACTCAAGTGATCCCCAGCCTCAGTTTCCCAGGTAGCTGGGATTACAGGTATGCGCCACCATGTCCAGCTATTTCTTGAGACTAGGTCTCGCTATGTTGCCCCAGGTGGGTCTCAAACCTGCGGACTAAAGCGATTCCTAGTCTTGGCCTCACTTCATAGGCTGTGATTAAAGGCACGTGCCACCATGCCCAGCCTTTGTCAACATTCTTTAACAGTTTCTTCTGTCCTTTTGTGTAGTGTCAAGTATTAGATCAAAAATTATGAAACATCCAAAAAAATGTGACCAATTTTTATGGGAGAAAGTGTTAACAGAGCAGAGCTCATCTAGAAAGAACAAATGTTGGAATTATCAGAGACTTAAACATAACCATAAAAATGTGCTAAACATTAAGAAGAAAAGGTAGATCAAATGTATAGAAACAGGAAATTTCAACACAGAAAGAATATACACCCAGCGAAATATATGCACAATATGCAGACGTATTAGAAAAAAACATTAAAAACAAAACAAAACAAAAAAACCTATCATCCTGTCTTCCAAAAGACTTAACAGAAATTGTCCAAAGTAAAATATAAAGTTTGAAGGGAAGCGCTATATGAACAAAAGTATCACCTGAAACTTCAACAGTTTTCTATGTAGATAGAGTCCCAGAAGAGAAGGAAATAAAGAAAAGGGTAGGAGAAATTTAAGAATGTGGCAAAGAATTTTAGACTTGGTGATCAAAGCAAACTCTCCAAGCAAGATAAACACAAAGAACCATATTTAAGCACCGTTAGTTAGTCAAAATTGTTGACCACCAAAGTGGGCATGGGAAATAGAGAATGAGAATTATTACTTAATGGCTATCGGATTTATTTGGATTGATGCAATGTTTTAGAACTATGTAGGGGTAACAAGTACACAATATTGTGCATGTACTAAATACCACTGAATTGTTTACTTTAAACTGGTAACTTTTATAATATGCATCACACCTCACCTTAATTTTTAAAACTGAGGGAGAAGGCATAAATATATAATTTTCAAAGTAGGAAAAGATACACTAGCTCTTGAACAAATGATCTACTTCACTCATAGTGACAGAAATCTAAATTAAAAGTATGTTAAAATAAAATTTTGTACCCATCAGACTGACAAATGGCCAAAAGGTTGAAAATAGAGTATGTTTGGCATGGTTGTGAGTAAAAACACTCATACATTGCTGGTAGGAGGGCAAAACAGTATAACAAATATAGAACTATGTGACATTAATTGTGGCAGACTCTCAATGTGACTCTAGCCCTTGGTGTTCATATCTCTTCTCTATTATAATCCTCTCCTCTAAATGTATATGGGACCTATAACTTGCTTCAAACCAACTACCATTCCTGTGATTTTATAAAAAACTCCACTTGGAAGGGTTTGCTTGCTCTAAACAGTCCTTGCTGATTCAGTGATGTAAGTGGCTTATAAAACAAGGAACTGAAGTGGTCTCTAAAAGTAAAGGCAGACTTTCAGATCACAGTCAACAGTATCAGGGACCTTAGTTCTTCAAACATAGTGAGAACATATTCTGTCAACACGAATGCATTTAAAAGTAGATAATTCCATGGTCAAGCCTCCAGGTAAAGCAAAGCCCAGCAAACATCTTGATTGCAACCCTGTAAGCCGCCCTCCCGCCACAGATGACCAGTGAAGTCACACCCAGACCTTATAAAATTCTGAAATAATAAATGTGTCTTTAAGCAGTTAGATGTGTGGCATTTTGTTGCACAATAAGATAATACATTAACCAGGATGCATTTACTGTTTTATGCAGCAATGCAATGTCTAAGCATTTACACTAAAAATGTATTTCAGCAATATAAAAACTCTAGTCAAAGGTTATTAATTTTACCATTATTGATACTTGTGAGATAATTGAGATAGGTCAGTTTAGAGAAAAAAATTAATTATTAGCAAATTCTGAATTCCTTTTGGTACGTTTTTCATAGTGATATAGAGGTAGTGAGTCTCAAACTTTTTTGCATATATTACAGGACTGAGTGACTAAATAAATGCACTGATGCTGTCAGGGTGCTCACAGTGGCAAAAGGTAGAGACAGACACAGAATACGAAGGATGAACCCTATGGAATAGGATTAGAACTTCAGGTTATCAGTGTGAACTCACGATTTCTAATATATATTTATGAACATGCATATATGGTCTTTCCACTGAAAAGTATACAAACAAAGACACCTAAAGAACAATAAGATCAAGTACCAGATTTTGGTTTCTACTATCACTGGAAAAAATTCCAGAACTGAAAAAAGACACACAAAAAAAGACTAAAATATCTTATATGCCAGAGAGTTAAGGCATGTGAGGACACAGGCACCAACCTGGAAGGGTCTCCTGCTAGCCAAGTCTGAGGAAATTTAAACAAACAAACAAACAACAGTAATGAATTATAACATTGTCTAAGAGAGGAACCATGAGTCTTTTCTGATAAAGAACACATAAATACAATAAAATTCCGACATGTGTACAGGTGAAAATTATTATTTTTAATAGAGATTAGGTCTCATTATGTTGCCAGGGTTGTCTTGAACCTGCAGACTCAAGTGATCCCTAGCCTCAGCCTCCCAGGTAACTGGGATTACAGGCATGTACCACCATGATTGGCTACAAGTGAAAATTATTATTCCACAGATTTTTGCATGTAAAAATCAATGGCTAATAAATTCTGAAGGAGAAAAAAAATCTGCGGAGGAACAAGGATATCAACTGCATGGTCTGAAAGTGTCTCCCCAGAAAATGCTAATTAATGAGCAAAAAGAGAAATAGTAACCAAACACAGAGTAACTAAGTAACAGCTTGACTGGGTAATCAAAATTAAAATAATCAATAATAAGCTAAGAGATACACTATCTCTAAACATGATGTCCTGAATGGATACATTATTGTTTTAACAAGGGAAATATCATTTAGATCTGATCATGAAGAAACATCATACATTTCAAACTGAGAAATATTCTCCAAAACAACTTCCGTGTTGTTGAATTAAATTCAATGTTTTAATCGTCAAAAAACAGTTCCAGATTAAAAATGAAGGTAAGACGATAATACAAAATTCTGGGTTAGATTCTAGACTATAGAAAAATAAGTGTTACAAAGGATAGCATCAGGAAAATACATGAAGTCTGAATATAGACTGTAGATTAGATAACAATATTTAATGGTTAAATTTTTATTATGTACGAGAATACCCCTGTTCTTAAGAAATAAACTCTGAAGTATTAATTTGTTAAATTAATACAAACTGGTCTCTCAAATAGTTTAAAAAAATGTGCGAATGTATGATTCTAGACATATGTATACAAACACACACACATAAATAAAATTGTAGAAGGAAAAAGGAAGTAGAAAAAATATTAGGACAACTGTAAAACTGTTAATTAGGGGATTTAGGTAATGTATATATGGTAATTCTATACAATTCATGAAACTCATCTGTATTTTGAAGTTACTTCAAAATGTTTTCAAAGAGAAAAGAAACACACACACCCATACACTGAATTTTCTGGAAGAATATACCCAAATTAATGAAGTCAACCATTAAGTGAGGGAAAAGAAGCTTCTTTATCAAGGTCTATAAATGGCAGATTAAATTCTATCCAGTGGTTCTCTTTAAATATTAAGTCAGAGTTCCTAGGCTGGGATCCATGGGCCCAAAGGTTCTACAACAGAATTTACTGGGTCTATGAAGGGGTAATTATTTTGAAAAGTTTTAATTTATTCACCTAACTTATTCTGAAAGTCACATGCTTCAGACTGCCCAAGGTTTTCACAGTGTGCACACACACTTGTGCTGTTCTAAGATACAGATCCCATTTGCTTACAAGTTTGTCATAATGAGGAAAATTAAAAGTTCAAATCTTTTTGTCTATTATAAAAAGACAGATTACTGATGATGAACATTCACTCTAAACTTATTAATTTCTAGGTAGAAATTCCCATGTTAGAACAAAAAAAGTATTCAAAATGTTAAATGTATTTTCTCACAAAGCTTCCAAGAACAAATGTAACAGCTCACATCCATACATGCAAAACATGGGCACACAGCAACTGTAATAAAAATAAATCAAGACTGTGAAATGTCTTATAGAAAACTTCAGTGTTTACCTATCTTAAAGACATTGGTCAAAAACAAGATACTATTTACCATCTCTCTTTTGGAAAATTTTTTAAAATTTCTTTAATGATTGGTTGGTAGCAGGCATCCCTTTCTGCTTTCCCAGTTTCACTCCAGTCTCTCACAAACTGTTTCAATGTGGATTTTAACTTATCCATGTCAAATGTAGAAGCTGGCATAATCTTTCCATGCCCCTGTCAAAACAAAAAAAAACACAAAAACAACAACAACAAAAAACAAATCAATTAGCTTCCAGAAAAGTAACCAATCCTGAATAAGGCTAAACAGGTAAGCTACTAAGGGACTAAAAAATGGTTTAGTGCATGAATTACTAGACTCTCACCTCAAGCGGGGTTCAAGTGCAGCTTGAGATCTTAAATGAATAGTTTGGTAGTCTCACTTCTACCCTCAATAGATTAAAGTCCATTAATCATGAAACCACCATATAATTAAGCAGTCTTTACTCAGTAGAGGACCAGAAGTAGAAGACCAGAACTGAGCTATAGAGATTAAATATCCTCTCTTTAAGAGAGGGAAAGAAAAACCCCTCCAGGTCATTGATGGGGCAGCATGTATAGGCTCACACTGGAGTGACCCAACTGTATCTATCCTGTGGATACAAAAAGAGACCTTCAGCTTCTATTACCTCCAGTTCCTTGAAATTTTTAAGTGAAACTTAATTTCCTAAAGCAAAAGATGACTAACAACAGATAGAAAAAATTGAAAATGAGTTTAACAAGGGAGATTAATTTCACATAGCTTGGCAAGCTGTTTATAAAAATGTAAGCTACTAACTCTGCAAAACTGTCAGAACACTGAAAATTATATTAAAAAGCCAATAATTTAACTATTTTTTTAAAAAACAAAACCTGAACAAATCTGGTTTCTGGCATTGTTCTGTTAAGCATCATCAAATGACTGAAAGCAATTTCTGAACATAGCAAATAACCAAGTAAGTGTGAAATTATTAAAATGAGATCCAGAAGCTAAAAGAACCTCAAATATAGAGGTAAATGCTAAAATAAAAATAGAACAAACTTTCACATACATCTTCTCCATATTCTTTATTTTCAAACATATGTATGCAATCATTCACAATGGTCAGTAGTATTTCTTGATTATGATCAATGCATTTCCGTATCTTGTCCAAGTGAAGAAGAAACTGAGGAAGTAGTTTCTGTTGATTAGCTGGAAGTGATCGAAACTGTCTTTCTGTTCGGTTCACTCGCTCATGCATACTGGTGCTAAAACACAAAAGGTGTGTTTTAAATTGGCGAAAGAATTCTTAGCAGAGGCCAATCTATTTTAAGTTTGTCTTTCTGTATAATTATTGCCTTACAATGCTGGATATGATCCTGTCATTTACAATCTTGTGGCTTCTTACAGGATATTAACTTAGAAATTAACTTAGTTTATAACTCATAGAAGTAAAATGTATGCAACAATTAGAAGGGTGGGACGGGAAGGAAATACAAAGAGGATGAATGCACAATAACTTTATTTTATAATTTCAATTTCCAAACTTAAAATTTTCAGTGAAACCAGCTGAACGCTTGAGATTTCTCCATTAAGTAGAATTCAACCCTGAAATTAATTTATAAACAAATGTTTTCAAATTACCTAAGTCAGTTGAATTTAAGATGCGATGTACTACAATAGTAAACAAATGAAAAGCTGAAAAATATGGAATTTACACAATACTAATAATTTGCATGCAAAAAGTTTCCAGAAAACTCTAAAGGTCACTTTGGGAACTATCTATACAGGAAATATGAAAAAAGCACACCAATTTTAAAGTTAAATATTACACTCATAAAAATAAAAGTTCTGTTTTACACTAATCAGGTAAGCAAAATTTTAAAGACCGAAACATTGATGATAATAATGTGGAATGATTAAAACATTTATATTCTGATTGGTACATAAATTAGTGTAATCACTCTGGGAAATAACATTACCTAGTAAAGACTAATGGGCACACTCCCTATGACTTAGCGTTTACACTCCTAGACATGTACTTAAAGAAAGGTTTTATAAATGTGCACCATGAAACATGAACAATCTTGACCACAGCACTGTTAGAAATAACAAAAAAATCTAAAAATGTCCCAAAAGTCTATCACCAGTAAACTAAAGTACAGGATATTCATACAGTGGAATGCAGCTAATAATTTAAATTAGTAAATTACAGCTATAAGCAATGTGTAAAAAAACCTAGAAATGTAAACATTTGTTGGAAAAAGTAAGCTGCAGAAAAATACATAATGTACAATTCCATTTTATACAAAAAGTAAACAATATACCGTCAGAAACAGATATAGGTAGAAAAGAGCAAGGAAATAAAAATTCAGGAAAGTAATGTTCTTTTTGCGAAAGGGTTAGAATAATTTCATTTAAACTGGATGGGAGGTTCATGGGTGTTCATTGTATCATTCTTTGTATTTTACTTACATTAACTGTTTTTAAAATATTCTTTGTCATTTAGCCACTATTAAATGAAAAATATTTTAATTTGGTTGCCTGAATAGTAATCCAAATAATTCTTACTTTTACATTATATAACACATTAATTCTAAATCTGAACACTGATATCTGAAGAAGTTCTTGACAAAACCTATGAGAAAAACTCATAATATTTTAAAAAGTTTGTGTGTAGTGGTATGGTAGGATGCGATATGAGGCTGAGGTGTAATGTGAAAAGATAAAATTAGTAGTGACTGCACTGATGTTTGATACCCCTCAGCTCTTCCCTGAAAACTTTACTAGTGAGCTCTGGGGTCAGACAGATCTGCATTGCTACATCACCCTTAGCAATTGACTTCTTTTCTATGCCTGAACTGTTTCATATACATATAAACAAGGAAAAGCATAACAACAGCAAGATAATGATCATTGAAGAGTATCATTTATTGAGAAATAAATGCCAGACATTAAACCAAGTCACTTAGCATGGTTACTTTGAAAAGTCTCCTTCAAATCCCACAGATAGGTACCATTATATTTCTCTATCTACCCAGTAAGGGTTTCATTTAAAATGGGACAAACAATGCACACAGAATACTAAGCCCAGTGCCTGAACATTCTGTTAAATGATAACTACAATGTTCAGTGAAAATGTGAAAAAATACAGTGAAAAAGTTACTAAAAATTAATAAAGGTGATCACATCTTCTAAAAGTAACCACCTTTCTTCTTCTAAAGGTAACTACCTCCAATTATCTGGCATACTTCTCTATTTTGTTAAGATGAAGTCATTTAGCATCTTTCTATTGAAAAAGTAGTATACAGACAACCAGATCACTTGAAAATAGCTAGAAATAAGGACCTATCCAGATATACTGAAATGGAATCTGCCTTTTAACAGGATCGCCAAATGATTCATATGCACATTAATGTTTGACAAGCACCTGTAATTCTTTACCCTTATCAAAAGAATTTTCTCAGGTCACAAGTGTTCTCAAATGACTATAAGATGAATGACTATAGTAACTAAAACAAGAATATACTTAGCTATCACAAACATTAGGCATTAGGCAATTTCACTTGCCTATAGGAATATTTTGTGTTCAAAATTTTGTCTATATTTTAGGGGAAACAATACCACAAATTCCCCAAAAGAAGAATTATCTGGTTAAGTATTATGACACTTGATACAAATTTTTCAGAAAGATTGCTTCAATTTACATTCCTATCAATAGAGTATGACCCTAAAAGAAATAAAGTGGCCATGTAATTAGCATAAACAACAGAGTTGTCACAGTTTAGAAACTACTGTGAATAGCTGCTAAATCTCAGTATTTCATTGCTGGTATTCCAGGTCACTGGATACTCTACAATTTCCCCTCTCATCACATCTCAAAATTCATTATATCCAAAACTGAACTTAGCACATGTCCCACCAAAACACTTGCACTTCTTATGTGACTCATATGTGAATGGTCCACCACACATCCACTCAAATCAGAAACAAGTAATCCTAAATGGCACTTCGCACAGCTTGCCATAATTAATGAGTTTGAAATTCTTTTGATTCTATTTCATGTAACCACTTGAAATTTACCCCAGTACAAAGTCTTGCACCTCAGGTCTTCACTGTGTCTCCCAAAGATTACTGAGAAGTCTACCACCTAGTAACACTGCACTGCCTACAACCAAATACCACTCCACTCCCCCCACCCACACTCCCTTATCAAATCTCTAAAACTGAAGTCTCATCTTGGTCACTATTTCATTTCCATATATCAGTATGTGTACAGCAATCAATAATTGTTTATGGAGACAACCTATTTCTATGACTGAAGCAGAGACAAGGAAAACTTACGAATTAGTCAAGAGAGCTTACCTGTCAATTCTTGATAAAGTGAAATAACTAAACACAGTAGGATGAGATATAGGATATCTCTTAACCTTGGGTTACTTAAAGGTGTTCTAAGCTGTTCACAAAGTCAGATCCACAAGACTTTCTTGAAATAGTTTAAGATGTAACATAGTGAGAGAAAGAGTCTGACTAACCTCACTATTCTGAAAACTCTTACACTGTCAACGTGCTTCAAAGTAGGCATGGAAAAACTGTCTCAGTAGCTACTTGATTCATTTTTGTGTATGTGAAAAGAACCTGCTGGAACAGTCACAATCATTTGTTTACATATTGTCTAAAGTTGCTTGAGTAGCAGAAATGAGTAGTTCTAACAGGCTACCTACTCCTCAGAGCTTAAAATATGTAAATATTTAAATACAGCCTGCTCCTTAAAAAGAGTTTGCCAAACCTGCTTTAAAGTTGTTTTACAACCTTCAGATTCTCCTAGGTTCTGAACTCAGTCAGTAGCAAGAGGCCAAATCCTCTGGTAGCTAAGGGAAGAAAGTAGAACCAGTCACATAACCTCTCAAGATATTTTTACATCCAGCTCTCTCTAGAAAGCTAGTGTCAGCAGTGGCCCAAACTCTAAGTCACCTTTCACTGCAGTGGGTCTGACCATACATCTGAGTCAAAAGTCCCTTCTACATCTACTGAACTACTTTAGAAACCCAAATAGAAAAGCATCTTTTCTTACAGGTTCATTTCAGTAGTTGAATATATTTATTAAATACCCACAATTAAGACTGTCTTCCTAGTGTATCATCATTGCTTATTAATGCAAGATCAAATTTTAGCTAAACTATTCTTGGTTTTGGGCCCAGAGGATACAATTTGGCTATGTAACCATGGGCAAGTTGTTCACCTCTTTATATGTCTATCCCCTCAGCTATAAAAAATGAGTTCTAAATCCCCATTTAAAAAATCTCAACCTAACTACTATTTCTAAAATTAGGATATTTCTGACACAGTTTTTGTAGTGTTTTCTGTATGACCACGTATCTTTATTTAAAACACAAGTGACGTTTAAGTACTAACAACATTTTCTACTACTTTTGAGTACAATGCTATAACCTTTTAACCTTGGTAGAATGTCACCTAAGCAAAATCTGTAGGAATCACAAAACTGGAAGCCAATGAAAAGAGAAAACATAATCAAAAGACTTCTGCCAGATGATTTTTAATCTAAGTTGTCTATATATTGGCTAAAAGACATTTAGCAATAAAAGCAAAATTCTTCAAAATTTGGAAGTACTTGCAATAGGCATACACTAGGATTGTGTATCAGAACTCATGTAATGATGAAAGGCTCATACCTGCATTACCCAATACAACAGGCAAACGTGGCTACTAAGCACTAAAATGTGGCAAGTCAGACAGAGGAAATGAACCTAAAACTTCTTAAATTTTCATTAATTTTTGCTTACAATTAACAGCTGCATTAGCATAAATAGGAGACAGAATGTTGGAATGTAACAATCCATGATATTCTGCCACCATGCTTTCTGTAACTGTAGTTCCTTGAGTGATATTTTTAAAGCATAATTTAAATCATGTACTATTTCAATATACTATACTTGTTATTCTTGGGGAATATGAAGTGCTTCATCAAAGGAAAAATGCAAAAAAAAAATTGTTTGGAGCTGCTTGGACATGGCAGATGATGGAGGCTGGCAGCAGTCCTTCCACTAGAGTTAACCTGTTTGAATCCAGGCTGCAGGGAAGCACCTTCTGATGTGGGCCTTAAGGAAGAACCCTCCTGCAGACTGGTACCTCTGTCTGCTGCAGGAGAGGGACAAGTGATGAGAACCTCTTCACGGAGTCCTAGGTTCTGTTGCACAACCAAAGGCACTGTAACCCTCCCACATAATCTAGCGAGTCTCTAGTGCTATGGCCTGGCTCAAAACATGGAGTCTGATAACTCTAGCCCTATCTTTCACATTTCACCTGGATGTAGACTGCCGCTACCACTGTTACTCACTGAAAGACAACTATAGTCAATGCACAGTTTTCAGAAACCCAAGCATTACTGTTCTCTAAGCAGCCAGGTCAGGCTCACATTCCCCTAGACAAGAGCACAGGAGAGGTTCACCTGAGGTGCAGAAGTCTCAGGTAAACTCTTGAGTAATAAAGGCCGGGCACGGGGGCTCGTGCATGTAAGCTTCAGCCTATGAAGCGGCCGGGACTAGGGATCACGGTTCGAGTCCCGCCTGGGGCCCATAGCGAGACCTAGTTCCAAAAAAAATAGCTGGGCGTGGTGGTGTGCACCTGTAATCCCAGCTATCTGGGAAGCTGAGGCTGGGGATTGCTTGAGTCTGTGGTACACCGGGCAACGAGAGCCTAAGGATCCACAGGCAAAAATAGCAAGATCTAGTCTCAAAAAAAACAGAACAAAACTACAAAAACTCTTGAGTAATAGTCCTGACCTGCATGGACATACAAAGGTGCTAGAATAATGTAGCTAAATGGTTATGCTAAAGTAACAACATGTTCAGTGATGAACATGAGCTCTCAGCATTGGTGGTCACAGAGGATGTGGTCCTTAAGCTCAGTTCCTTTGCAGACACCATGGACCACCACATCACACCTCTTAGGCTCAAAGTGGGCCCTTTGGAAACTCAAGTTTTTAAGAAATTCACAAAGTTACAGAAAATAACCCGGTATGAAAAGTGCTCATGGACTACTGACTTATGAAACCTAAAGTCAAGTCAGGATACAAGGAATTTCAGTCTCCTTTCATCAAAATTTCTGCAAGTTATTTTTTTTTTAATGTGGACTTTTACCAAGTCACTTCACAATCTGATTCCATAAAGAACCTGAAAGTTAAATCCACAATTGTTGCAATTATCAGATTTTGCACCCAAAACTTGTTCTCAGTCAGAAATTCTATGTAGGCTTATACTTTTGTAGATGTTCTAAAAATATACCTGTATGAACAAGAACTGTAGTTCTTGAAGAAGCCTTTTTATTACTAACAAAATGATTACCTTGTAGCTGTAAAATGAATGTTTGAAAAAGTAAAACTTCTCCTAATACCACATTAAACTGATAAAGAGATGCACTTACAGGAAACTATATCACAAATAACCACTAGAACATGAACATACTCTTTTCTATACTGTGGTATTTAGGTTCCAGCTCAGATAAAATCCCATCTTGCCCCTTCCATCCAAGGTCATCTGACTAATACATTAAAATGACACAAAGAGACACTAACTAATTGGATACACTAAATTCCCAAGACATACATATTCTTTCCAGATTTTTCAGCAGTAAAAGGTATTAGACTTTCCTGCATATACTAGATTTAGCTATTTAATGTCAGCTGCTTCTCCTCTTATGGTTCTTTCCAGGCACAAGACTTGTATCAAACTCAATTCTCTGGTTGTCAGCCTTCCCCTTAGAAGTTCCATGCATACTAAATACTATCTTGCTATTCCTAATTCCCGATTGGGCTCTCAGGTAATACAGTCCACAGTAGCTATGCATGGACATACTTAGTAAATTTTGAGATCTTTAAACTTCAAAAACCCATGCCATAAATGTAATTAGATTCTAAATCACTAAGCTTTATTTAAGCAAATTTGTAAATTCTGAATAGTTAACTGATTTCCCCATTAGTGGCAAACTGACAGAAGTACATTAGTGACTAGTATTACTTTGCTAGTACTTACTTTGTAAAAATAGAGCTTCAACAACATATGCCAAGCATAAAAATGAAAAAGGTTCATTCCCTGCCCTTGAAGAGGTCAGTCAAGCTAAATAAAAAAAGTTTGCATGAAGCACAACAGAAGCCCACTTAAGAGAACAGTTTTATTTGAGTAGAAGGTCATGTGTAAATGACTGCAATGGCAGACTGAACAAAGTAGTTGGTGGACTCATCTCCCACAAGAATAAAAGTTGATTTAAATCCCTCTCAGATCTTGTAATTACAATGACTTCGCTATTTCATTATTAATCTAGGAGACAAGTGGAAACTATGAAGTTTCAAAGTCCTACCGCCATGCCCAAATCAGATAGAATTCGGGAGGCTACTTGCAGAATAAGAGGACATATAGGAAGCTGATAGTATGCCTGCTTCCACCTCCGATCTTAAAAATTGTGTGCCATCATCGACTTGCTCACCACAAATGTGCAAGCACGTTCACAGAGCCATGGGGTGGGGGGTGGGGTGGAAATCTTAAGCTGAGCTCACAAGAACTGGCAACAGTTTGGGCAAATACGTCCTACAGCATCCCACGTGTAGGTGAACTTGGGCTCTCCGTCGGTTCAGTTTGGAGGTCATCGACAACACATACAACTCAAGCCCAGCACCGGACGAGTTTACCATCATCCTCTTCTATCTGAAACTGTTACGGTACTTTTCCGGTCACCCCACCGGCCTCAAAGCCCAACCTTTAACGAGAGGAGGAAGGCAAAGAGAGCTAGTCTGATCCTGAAGGCAGAAGGAACGAGGCTGGGCGGCGGGCACGCGGTGTGCAGAACCGGGAGGGGCTAAGGTGAGGCGAGGTGACTCGGGGCCCGGCGTTCAGCTCAGGCGCCCCCGTCCCGGCGCCCCGGAGGCGTGGCGACCGTAGGACGAGCGCGGCTGGGCCACCGTTCCAGCGGGTCCGCCGAAACCAGAGGGTGCCCCGACGGGCTGGGCCGGGGTCCGTAACGGGCTCCTTACCCGTAGTAGCGGAAGGCATTAATGATCTTCCAGAAGTGCTCGCGCTCGAGCCTCTCCTCTTCCTCCTCGGTGCTGCGCGCGGCCGCCGCCACTGCAACCGCCGAGGCCGACCCCAGACGCCCAGTGGAGAACTGCACTTCTACCTCTTCGTTGCCCTCGCTGCCGTTGCCGCCGCCGCCTCCCCCGCAGCCCTCGGGCAGCTGAGAGGCTGGCGGCGGGAGGCGCCGCCGTCGCTGCATCGTCGCCGCGGCCCTCGGCCTGGCTCGCTTACGTCTTGCCGCGACCGAAAGCGTGGTGGCGGCTGCTCGGCCTTCCTCTAGACGGCGCCCGCTGCGGACATGCCCCAAGCTCGCGGCGCGCTCCGCCCCCACTGCCCTCAGGCCTCCATTCGCGCCGGGATCAGCCAGGTCTTCAGAACGCCCGGAACGAGCGCCTCTGCGCATGCGTTCATTTGCGGTCGGGCTTCGGCGACGGCGCGTTGACGTCACGAGGACGCGTCCAGTGGGCGGCCTGAGGCCCAGGTAGGAGGAGTGAGGGGCTTCCAGATGGGTGGGGCTGCACCTGCGAGGGGCCGCGTGGGTGTGGTGCCGAGCCGGCGAGCGCTGGGTTTTGAAATGGGTTGCTCAGCTAAGGTTAACTACTGGCAAAAGGAAGGGCAGAAAATCAGTTCGACTTTGATGAAGTTATTCGGAATCTTGATTTCGGAAAGTTTTTATTAGTTTCCTAGTTACATTTCTATTTTTAATTACATAAACAGAGAGGGACATCATTCTCTTTTCAGTAATTAGGAGCCTGAGAAAATCTTTATCTCACCATGACTGGTGATGGCAGCAGATGAAGAAAATGCTGGAACCTACTACTTACTCTCTGATACCCGCGCTCTGCATGAACTATTGCACTGAACGCTGGCGCAGAACTGAAATCTAACGGTGCCAGACACAACCTCTTTCTATACTTGAACTTTGGACCCCCTTTCTCTCTGTGCTCGTGGTTAAAACGACTGTCTTACCGGCATTGAATATCTTTCTTAAGAAACAACTCGTTCCAAACTCAGTTTAATTTACTACCCGGCAAACCGGTCTTACAAAATGATGGTAAAAGGAAAATACTCTTACTGTGAAGAGTTAAACATGCCTAGGGACCACCAATTCTATTAAAAAATACAATTTTGAAAATGAAGTCGCTTCATATTTTCATGACTTCATAAATTAATTGAACAAGGCATTGCTAGAAAGAAATGGTTTTAATGGTACATTTTAATACAAATTTTTAACAAAATTTTAAAAACCTTTAACTTTTGAATATTAATAGATAAGTATGGCTCAAAATTTAGAAGCAAAGTGCAAAGGGTTACAAATGCCAAATTTCTTTCCCCCTATCTCTAGCTGTCCAACCCTCTCCCCAGACACAATATACCAATTTCTTGCTGATTTTCTACTCAGTGGCTGTACTTTCTTTGAAATGGCTGTTTGGAACCTGTATATAAATTCTCATGATAGTAACTGTTCCTGTTTTGTTATACATTGATACAAATTATTCACATTATGATTTGTTATATGCATTCATGTAGGTCTGATTGACCTAAATGATCTGAGCAAGAATGCCATGAAAAATGGTAATCAGCGATATACTATTCAACATCTTTGGAAGTATAATAAACATTTTCAAATGAACTTCCTAAGTAGAGTCTGGTTTGGTTCTGTTGTTTAACTTGATAGAAGTCTTACAGTGTATACATAAGGTACTCAATTTTAGATTCAATTATGATTTTTTGAGCAAACTGGGGAAACAAAGAATAGCTGATCATCGTGGAGCTTCATAGTAAATTACTGGCGATACACCCATTTAGTGCCTTTATTTTATCAAGAATTTGGTTATGGCACTGCCTGTATCTTAAAAATATGATGATATTTAACAGCTTACATTTTTCAAATTAAGTTTCTATATTATATCATCTTATTTGTTCCTTACCTCATTCTTTGAGGATGGTGTTATTACTGTCTTCCTTTAACAAATCAAGAAACACACTTAGACTACTTCCTTGCCCAGGGACAGAAAAATAGAAGAGTTGACATTCATTTATTCATTCTTCTCAATAAATGTGTTGTTTACTTTCTACATTTCTTGCGCTGAGCTGAAGTCTGCTAGAGACATGGATTTCACATTCTTGTTTTGCTGAGTAGTAAGTATAACCTGTTTGAAAAGTTACATGAGGCCTCAATTGTGTTATTTTTAAAATGAATATAATATGCCCTTTTTATAAAGCCCTTGGAAAGAATAAATGAGATAAAAAGTGAGAAATTCCTGGTGTAGTAAATATTACGTTTTCCCCCTCTTTTTAGGTATCTTCAGAATAAAATTTTGGCCTTGCTTTAAAATTTTTCTTAGGGCTTCCTTGATTTAATTTGACTTTCTCCTCTAGAAAATTTCCCAAACATAGAAACGTTTGTACTGAAAATGTTAGAAAGTTTTCGTCAAAAGGAGGTCTTCCCTTTTGATGAACTATCCAAATCAAATATCCAGCACCAAAGCACTAAAAACGTCCCCCACCACAGTCCATTTAGTTTCCTCCTTGATCCCACTCCTCACAAACCTGGTTTTTTATAGAGTGAAAAAGGAGCATGAGGTAAAGGAGAAAATGAGGTAATGGATAATCATCAGCTTAAGAAGTCGTAAGATAAAAAGCAAAATAAAAATCATCAAAGTTCACTTGTATTGAAACAGGGTATAAAGAGACTTTCTGACTTTACTTAACTGGATATAGCTATCTGCTTGCTTCTCTCTTAGAAGCAGGCTACAAGCAGTTTTTTTGCAATTACCTTTAACCTTAACTGGATACACTTATTTGCCTGCTACTTTTTTTTAAAGCAGGCTACACACTCTTTATTAGCATTTTTACTGATCACCTTTACCATTGATATGCAAAAGCCAGCCAGCTGCTCTCTGCTTTTAGCTCTAAAAACTGCAGAAAAGAAAAACTTTAAAATACAGTTTAAACTTTTTACTCGTGGGTTTTTGCCACCATCCCCAGCCTTCTCAGCCAAAATACCAACCCAATGTAAGACTATCAGTGCAGTGCAGACTAATTTATTTTTAACAAAGTGATTTTTAATTATCCTAATAATTACGAAAGAAACATGTAAAACTCAGAATACTTTAACATTGTCCAAAACCTTTCTCAGTATTGTCCAAAGTCCTTTCCCAAATTGCCCCAAAATCCTCAGTCTCTCAGTCCTTATCATCTCACCAATGTCCAGACAGAGTCCATTTCCAAACGCTTAAAAACATGTTTCTTTGACTGCTCCTCCTTGTCTTCTATGCTGTCTTCTCCTTGTCACCT
Source organism: Uropsilus gracilis (assembly GCA_004024945.1). Classification (NCBI taxonomy): domain Eukaryota; kingdom Metazoa; phylum Chordata; class Mammalia; order Eulipotyphla; family Talpidae; genus Uropsilus; species Uropsilus gracilis. Next base: position 145,613 of record PVHY01001766.1, read on the forward strand.
TCAGGTAGCAAAAACTCCACGGTGCCAAACCAGCAAAGTTCACTTTCTTCTCAGGCCTAACTTTTGCACGGCCTCTTTCAGACACAAATCAAACTCAGCAAAGCAAACTCCAACA
>PVHY01001767.1:0-10826 GCA_004024945.1 Uropsilus gracilis
TAGATCCGAGGTTTGGGGCTGTTTGATCCAAAACATACAATGTTGGAATTGTTGTTGTTCCATCATTCATGGTGTCCCCAAAGCCTGAAAACGGTGTTCTTTGTCAGGTGTCACAAAGTTTTTCCAGATCAAACAAGAAATACCAGCCAACCATTGAAGAGAGAAATGCTATCTCTTCTGTTAAAAATGATCCAAAGAAAAGTTCCCAGCAACTCTTTTTGTTTTTCTTGATGTTTCTCTCCCACTGCCAAATAGTTTGTAGTGCACACTGTTCGTTCCTTCTCAGTGTCAAGATGCCTCTGCCAGGCACTGGGATTCCTTCAGATGAGGGTATGGATCACCACTTGATCTATTCTGTTCAGGGTGACCATAGAGACAAACCTGAAGGGTGGTGGCTTTTTTTCTTTTCTTATTTTTTTTTCTTCTTTGCTGCTTCCTGTTCACAGAGAACTCTGGTACACTGGGAATAGAGCATTTGGCAGATTACAGCAAATCCTCTTCTCTTTGAAGGTCTTCTGTATCATTGTATAATAGACTCTGAGACTAACTGGAAGAAAGCTGACAGAGCCAGGACCCTATTGCCAGCTCTGTCTTGGCTAGGGTTTCCAGCAGGCCAGTCATAGCTCACAGTTCACAACCCACAGAAACATGGCCTTCCTCTACCAAAGTCAGCAAACCCTGTCTGCCTCAGTTGGCCAAGATATTGGAGTCTTTCTACCAAGCCCGTTTGCCTGGGTGGAGAATCTCTCCCAATGAGAAAAGGTCATCAGAATTTGAATTACCTGGGGACTTTATTTAAATGCAGATTCTGATTTTGTAGATTCTGGGGATGGGCCTGAGATCCTGGATGTCTGAGAAGGTCACAGTGATTGGTCTGAGTTCTGCATTGGGTACTCAGGGATTAGTAGCATGGGACTTCCTCACCTTTGCATACTTGAGGGAGCTGGTAAATGAGATACATTCTTCAGGTACATTTCACACCAGACTTTAAATACGGGCCAAGAGAGCCCACATTTATTTCCAGGAGGCAACAAAAGCTATTTCTGTAAGCCTTCCACCAGTCACTCCTGCTGGGAATGGCACTCTAGTGTTTGTCCCTGAAGGAAAAGGGAGTAGCCGTGGGTTTGAATCATCTCTCTTATTACAACTTCATCAGTTCTTTTTGTGCTCATTAACCTTCCTCAAGTTAAGTGTCTGAAGAATTTAAGAGAAATTTGGTGAAGGGAGCATGGTGTGTGAATATCTGACTTGTGAAATCTTGAAAATTTCCAGTGATGGCATCTATGCCTCATGCATTGACTTCCATGTTCCCTGTTCTCTTTTGGGTGTTTGACCCAAAGACTACAGATTTTGGTGGTAGTCACACCGAAACCTTCTACACGGATAAGGTTAATCAGTGGTAAGCAGGTAGAGCTACAGGTGTTAGTGGCACCTTACTTGATTAGACAAACAATATCTATCCAGGAAGCTTACCTTGGAGCAGCTCCTAAGGCTTTGGCTATGAAACAGTGCTGGAAAGATGGGGAGCTGGGCTGGACACTGAAGCTAGTGCATACCCATTGTCTGAGACCACAGTCTTATGGGGTGAAACTTTGTTTCATTAAGGACAGTCTGAAAGGGGCCAGTCCAGGCACAGCCCAGTGGCTCATGCCTGTAAGCTTCAGCCTATGAAGCGGCCGGGGCTAGGGATCACGGTTCGAGTCCCACCTGGGGCCCATAGCGAGACCTAGTTCCAAAAAAAAATAGCTGGGCGTGGTGGTGCATGCCTGTAATCCCAGCTATCTGGGAAGCTGAGGCTGGGGATTGCTTGAGTTCGTGGTGCCCCGGGCAACGAGAGCCTGCAGTTCCATGGGCAAAAATAGCGAGACCTAGTCTCCAAAAAAAAAAAAAGGACAGTCTGAAAGAACTTGGGCACTAAGGCAAGTGACGTGGACCCACTTCTCACAATGATCTCAGCTTCCTTTGAGGGTGGTTAGAACATTCTGCAGTATGTCCCTCATTAAAGACTTTGACAGAGGCCATGCTTTAAACACCCCTACCCTACCGCCACCCCCTGAATTCCCTCCAATGCCCACTTACCATATCTGGAATTGGAGGACAAGATCTGACCTCAAGATCCTGAGTTGCTTGGTAGGAAGATGAGGACACATATAAAACAGAGTTGTTAGCACCAAAGTTCTATCTAAAAAATGAAGCAGGGGGGGAGAGGGAGGGATCCCAAAAACCATTTATCGAGGTTGTAATTTAAATAATAAAAATTTTTTAAAATATTTTAAATAAATAATGAAGCAATTACACAGACATATCCCCAGTAGAACAGGAAAGCAGTGTGGAGGACCCTCAAACTAATGAAAATGGATCTACCATTTGACCCAGCAATCATTCTTCTGGGAATCTACCCAAAGGAGACCTCAATATGGGTACCTGTGCTCAGGTGTTTATTGCAGCACTATTTATAATTGCAAGGACATGGAAACAACCCAAATGTCCCAAAACAGATGAAGGATGAAAAAGATGTGGTATATATACACAATGGAATATTACTCATCAATTAAAAATGACAAATTAGATGAATTTATGATAACATGGATGCACCTAGAAGAAATCATATTAGCAGAAACAAGTCAAAAAGATAAAGACAGATACCAAATGGTTTCACTGTTATATGGGACCTGGGAAAGATAAACAAAGAGCTATGAAGAAAAGTCAAAACAAGCTAACAACAAATTACAAAGATGTGAAATTATTTTTAAAAAGAATAAAAATTCAAAAAAAAATATTTTTAAATAAATAAATAATGAAGCAATTACACATACATATTCCCAGTAGAACTTGTTTGATAGTTAAGTGAGAATTGCCTGATCCAGATAGCCTACCTGGTAGGCTTTAAATTCTAGCTACGTAGGTACAACTGTTAGATTTTAATTCTCTTCAGAGGCTTACATAATCCCCCCCCCCCCATATCTTCAAAGATGACAGGGCCGTATTCTTTAAAATAGTTTTGTTTTTTTTTTAATAAAGCAAAAGAAATTATCAAATTTTGTGAAAGGCAGCCGGACATGGTGGTGCATGCCTGTAAGTGGCAGCCTAGGAAACTGCGGCCAGAGCCAGGGATTGTGGTTCAAGTCCTGCCGGGGGCATGTAGTGAGACCTAGTTCCAAAAAAATAGCTGGGCATGGTGGCACGCACCTGTAATCCCAGCTACCTGGGGCGCTGAGGCTGGGGATTGCTTGAGTCTGTGGTACCCCGGGCAACTTGAGCCTGCAGTTCCATGGGCAAAAATAGACCTAGTCTCAAAAATAAAAATTTTTTTTTTGTCCAAGGCCAGAGGATTGGTATCATATTTGTCTCTTGATATAAAGCAATAAGGTATTTTCTTTCTTTTAAAATTCTTTAAATTTAATTAAAAACATTTTTATTGAAGTAACATGACATTACATCTAAGTTTCAGGTGTGTGTCATTAAAAAGATCTACAACTACAACATTATAGTGAGAGATCTCGTGTGAACTTTCATTCAATGTCATTCCAGGAGAGGAATTGAGAAGAGTTGCTGTATAGAAAGGAGGATTGCACCTTTTTTAAAGAAAACTGGGTATAGAGATTCTTGTGTGTTCAAACAAACTGATGAAAAACCTGTTATTTTCTAGACTTACTAAGATCCTCATCAGTGTTCTTCCTCCATTATGACTCATAATATACAAATCACGTGTATTTGTTTATGTTTGTGCCTTACGTGAGACAGGAAGTTCTTTCAGACACTCTTAGTCATCTTTGTATGGTAGAGAATAAGGATGGGTTCTGGTGTAGAGACGATGAAGGGTTAAAGAGAATATGGAAAGAACGTGATTCCAGGATAACCAAATTTCTTGACCACCAAGCCTGGGTCTGAGCTAGCTTAATGATAACTTTTAAATCTTCTGTCCTTTTCCATTACAGGATATGATTGTTTATTTTGGAATGTCTGAAGAGCAGAAACTTTCTCTGACTTTTCCCACTTATTCCATTATAGATAATGATATTAGTGTTTCATGTTTCCTAATATTAATTGAACAGAAAATAAAAGGAAATGACTTTTTCTTATACAACATGTCAGTAGTGGGACCAAGGTCTCATGCACTGGGATTAGTGCTCCTTGTTTACTTGTTTGCACCCAGCACCACTGACTGGGCAGGCGTAGGTGACATCTGCCCATGATGTCACCTACATCATGTGGGTGCTCAAGGACATGGGCAACAAAATGGTGCTTTGTGCTCCAATGGCCATGCTCAGGAACATTCACTAAGAGAGCTCAGGTAGTAAGTAGACCCAGAGGATCATGACTTGTTCAGTGCCCAGACAACTGTCTTGATGAGAATGGCTGTAACTATCAGTCATGGCCACATAACACCCACCCTGAAATGTGGAGAATTAAACAACAATCTGTTGTGTGTCTCCATTCTTTGGATTGGTTGGGCATTCTTTGATGATCTTGCTCAACTTCTCTTATATAGTTGTATTGAATTGGCAGCTGGATTGCCTGGTCCAAGAAGGTCCAAGAGAGCCTTATCCACACATCTGGGGCATTGATGGAGGTGGCGGGAGGATTGGAGCTCTCTCTTGGTCTCACATCTCCAGGTGTCTGACCTGAGTTGTGATCATTCCAAGGCGTCTTTTAAGTCCTAGACTTGAAAGTTACATAATCTTTTTTTTTTTTTGGAGGGGAGGGCGGAACTAGGTCTCGCTATTTTTGCCCGTGGAACCGCAGGCTCACATTGCCCGAGGTACCACAGACTCAAGCAATCCCTAGCTTCAGCTTTCCAGGTAGCTGGGATTACAGGTGCGTGCCACCAAACCCAGCAATTTTGGGGGGACTAGGTCTCGCTACGTGCCCCCGGCGGGACTTGAACCGCAATGCCTGGCCCTGGCCATGGCTTTCTAGGCTGCCGCCTACAGGCATGCGCCACTATGCCCGGCCTGAAAGTTACATAATCTTACTAACATGTTTTTCTATGGTCAAAGCACAGGTTCAAGGAGAGGAGGAAATGCGGAAATAACAGCCTTTGAATTGAGAGAAGCCACATGTACAAGCATTACTGGAAGGATAGCAGGGGCTAGATTTTCAGACAATCTTCTCTAAGAACCAAGCCTCAGAGATCAATCCTTTGAGGAAACAACTGTTCCTCCTTCTGTTTGACCAGCAGACTAGGGTCAAATGTAGAAGCAGAGCAGAAGTACAAGTTTGGGAATCTGCTGGTTTAAATACAGATCACACCTTCCTGAAAACACTTAGTCACATCCTAAGCCCCATTTTTAAGGCCTTATGTCCAGTTGCACAAAGCAGACCATACAGTTGGCCATTGTGCAGACCCCTGGACAGTATGTTCCACTCCTGCCACCCCAGCCTACCTACTCTTTCCGGCTGGGCCCAACCCAGGGGAGCTTGAAGCCTTGCCATCCACTTAGACTTAAGCATCCCTGCCATTCCAGGGTCCTGGTCTATGAAGAATGTCGAGTTTCTGAGCTCAGAGTCCAAAGTGGATAGGAGAGAAATGTCAGCTGTGGGCAGGTTCACAATAAACTTGCATTTCCCAGTGAAGCCATATGAAGTTAAGATGGAGATTAGAATATGGAGATTAAGTGTGTTCACTCCTTAGTGCTTAAGGGCCAGGTAGACCCACCCACCTCTCCTGGAAACAAAAAAGGAATTTCTTAAAGTTAGAAAGAACCTGGAGTGGCGAACAACTGAAGTGAGGCACACACAGGCATCTTACCCAGAATACTAAGTGGGGAGATATGGAAAGCTTCCAGAAATTAAAGATTATAGAAAAGAAGTGAATCTTACTTACTCTATCTTTTGCAGTCATTAGTGGTGACATTAGTCTGTTCCAGCAGATTTACTTCATGAAAATAACTGCAAAGTAATTATAAATCAACTTTAAGATATCATTGTTTTTTTTAATGATGTGGTGGTTAATAACTTGGTTTCTCCCCTTAAAGAGACTGTGCTCATGTGTGTGAGCAAATGGATCTCTCTCTTCTGTTCTTCAGAATAAAAGAGAAAACTGGGTCTGTATTAATTTGCTAGGGCTGCCAGAGCAAAATAGCACAGATGAGTAAAGAATGGAAATTAACTTTCTCACAGTTATAGAAGTTGGAAATCCAAGAAGGTTCTGGCCAAGTTGGTTTCACTAGAGGCCCCTGGCCTTGGCATGCAGAAGGCTGCCCTTTTGCTGGGTCTTTTTTTTTTTTTTTTGAGACTAGGTCGCGCTATTTTTGCCCATGGAACTGCAGGCTCACATTGCCCAGGGTACCACAGACTCAAGCGATCCCCAGCCTCAGCGTCCCAGGTAGCTGGGATTACAGGTGTGCACTACCACGCCCAGCTATTTTTTGGGACTAGGTCTCGCTGTGTTGCCCTGAGCGGGACTCAAACCGCGATCCCTAGCCCCAGCCGCTTCATAGGCTGAAGCTTACAGGCACGAGCCACCGTGCCTGGCCCTCTTGCTGGGTCTTCAGGTGGACTTTCCTCTGTGCCTCTCTCGTAAGTATACCTGCATGTTGGATTAGGGGCCCCTCCTAACTGCCTTGTTTTTTACTTACTGGCTCTTTAAAGACCTTATCTCCAAACACAGTCACACTAAAGTGCTGGGGCTGGGACTGCAATGTGTGAACTCAGTTCCTGTCTGGGCCCTCCTTCCCTGTCTCTCTGGGACTGCAGTGGTTGCTGTGGAGTGGGGGCCTCTCAGAAGGGTCTTCTGTTAGCAGGGGCAGCCCAATGCATGCTTGCCATTTGAAGTGCTTGTGGGGAAGTGCAAAAGGGGAAGAGGGGCTTGGCTAGCCTTTTGAATAATTATTTTAGCTCTTTTATTTTAGCTGAATATCTCCGTAAAGCTTTTCCCTCCTGTTAAATTTTCAAACAAACTGGCCTATTCCCTCACATGTCCAGGCCTCAAAGGAAGGGACTAGCAAAAGGGCCCTTTGCCAATCACTCATGTGCCCCATTTGGGATTTGGCTAACTAATAAGACTCCTCGCTCCTGGGGAACATCCAAATCTTGGTTCTCTTTACAAAAAAAAAGGACTGAACTGAGCATGCTCTGCTAAACAGACTACCCGACAAGAAAACCCACCCAGACACATGTGGCCTGCTGGTGTGTGGTATGGGTAGGGTGGAAAGGCAGCTGGTAGAGCCTAGCATGGCCACCTATTTGTCTCAGATTGACACGGAGCTGTTGGTGAGAGCTGACTGAAAATTGCTCAGAGTATTTTGTTCACTGGCTGCTGGAGTATGTCTGAGCACAGGCATTCGAACTTCTCTCGACCCTGTTGTGAAATGCTTTCCCTTTCCCTGGAATAGGAACAGCAGTTCTAGGAATTCTGTTCTTGTACTCTGGCTAGGCCTTGTGTCCAAGTTCAGGGGGAGAAAGAATGCTGAATGTTCCTGCCAGGGAGGCCCAGGGAGGAACCAGCCTGTCTCAGTTTACAGCTGTCATGTCCAGCAGCATTGTAGGCTTGAGTGACTGCGGGTGCTGTAGCTGGGACAGAGAAGGAATCAAAGCAGGCATTCCTTTCACGGAATGTCCTTTGGCAGGACCCTCAGCTATAATGATAGAAGTCTGAAGACCCCTGTAATTTCTCCAGCTGCCTGTGCTGGGCAAAGCACAACCATCACATCTGCCTGGCTAATTTTAAGTAAAGTTTAGTGTTTAGGATTGGAGTCAAGATAGGCTAAGTGGGCCTCTGGGTGTCTGTAAGGAGACAGCCTTTCTGACCCTCAATTTCCGTATAGGTTTGGTTTTTTTCTTGTTTGTTTGTTTGTTTGTTTGTTTGTTTTTGAGACTAGGTCTCGCTGTTTTTGCCTGTGGAACCTTACAGGCTCACGTTGCCTGGGGTACCACAGACTCAAGCGATCCCCAGCCTCAACCTCCCAGGTAGCTGGGATTACAGGCGTGTGCCACCACACCCAGCTATTTTTTTGGAACTAGGTCTCGCTACGGGCCCCAGATGGGACTCGAACCATGATCCCTAACCCCAGCCACTTCATAGGCTGAAGCTTACAGGCACGAGCCACCATGCCTGGCTTGACCCTCAGTTTCCTGCCTACCAAATGAGAATGATAAAGATAACCCTTCCTGGGGTGGGGAGGATACACAGGTCCGGGGTGGGAGTAAGGTTGAGCCAGCCTGTCAGGCTGTGAGCACCCTGACAGACAGTGATGTGACTACCTACCTAAAAGTCTAAGCCTTCACTAATGCAAACACATGTTTTTTGACACCTACCTGGCTAGCTGCAGAAGGTAAAATCAATGTTCCTTTAGAATTTATTTTATGTCATTGTTCATTTTTGTATAATTTTTTTATTTCTCCCCTTGAGTGTAAGTCTGTGACTACCACATCACCCATGAACCATCACCATAGTTCATGGGCTCTTCCCACCCCTGTTTGACTCCTCTGTCTCCTCCACCCCTGCTGTATGTCTCTGACCAGTAATTTGCCTGCTAATTTTGCCTTGAACTTTTTTAAACTGAGCTTACATTGCATTATGCAAGTTTTGGGTGTGCATCATTGTAAGTCAGAGTGTCTATGTATTACATTAAGCTCACCTCTATGATGCTCCTGTGAGGTTTGGATTTGATTAGTACCCTCCTCTCAGAACTGAGCAATGACCTAATGAATTGAGGAGCTGGTACATGGCAAACCCAGCTTTGAGCTCAGAACTTCTTCCAAGCCCTGGGCTCTTTGTACCACTTTAAGCTCTTGCCAATAAGAAGATCTTAAAATGAGTGGGAGTGAATTAGAGCTGAGGCAGACCCTGGAGATTATCTACCAAGCCTGGCATGTACTTGGTGTCTTAAAAATAGTTGGAATGGCTGGGCATGGTGGTGCATGCCTGTAAGCAACAGCCTATAGAGCCGTGGCTGGGATTGGGGATCTCTGTTCGAGACCTGCCCAGGCAACATAGCAAAACCTAGTCCCAAAAAAAAAAAAATAGCTGGGCCTGGTGGCGTGCAACTGTAATCCCAGCTACCTGGGAAGCTGAGGCTGGGGATTTCTTGAGTCTGTGGTACCACGGGCAACGTGAGCCTACAATTTCACGGCAAAAATAGTGAGACCTAGTCTCCAAAAAAAAAAAAAAAAGGCTGAGCATGGTGGCACATGCCTATAAGCGGCAGCGTAGGAAGCGACAGCCAAGGCCACGGATCGCGTTTTGAGTCCTGCAGGGGCACGTAGCAAGACCTAGTTCCAAAAAAATATAGCTGGGAGTGGTGGCACGCGCCTGTAATCCCAGCTACCTGGGAAGCTGAGGCTGGGAATTGCTTGAGTCTGTGGTACCCCGGGCAACATGAGCCTGCGGTTCCACAGGCAAAAATAGCAAGACCTAGTCTCAAAAAAAAAGTTGGAATGAGTCTAGTCCCATAATTCCTGAAAGGCCAGGCACGGTGGCTCGTGCCTGTAAGCTTCAGCCTATGAAGTGGCAGGGACAAGGGATCGCGGTTCGAGTCCTGCCTGGGGCCTGTAGCGAGATCTAGTTCCAAAAAAATAGCTGGGTGTGGTGGCATGCGCCTGTAATCCCAGCTACCTGGAAAGCTAAAGCTGGTGATTACTTGAGTCTGTGGTACCTTGGGCAACGAGAGCCTGCAGTTCCATGGGCAAAAATATCAAGACCTAGTCTCAAAAAAAGAAAACAAACAAACAAAAATAAATGGCATTTGTTTCTTTTCTTTCTTTTTTTGGGGAGGAGGGTTCATATGTTGTGATTTGGTGTAAGAGTTAGCAATACTTGCATCCAAATTGGTATATGTGCTTCTATTTCTTGTTCTTGGAGTTCTGCATGACTTTTGAGAGAAGCAATTGGAAAAAAACTGCCTTGGTGCTACCATTTGAAACCACCTAGATTATCTTCCAAAGTTCTTCATGGTTTCTTTTGTAGAAACCTAGTGGAAGTGAACTTGTTTTCCCTAATATATATAGAGAAGTAGGCCCTCAACAAAATAGTGTTATAGGAAGGCTGTCTTGTATGAGTTACATACCCCAGACCACACAGCTGATTAGTCTGCAAGGACCTTGGCATCCTTTTCCCCTCAGTGCACTCCCTGGGGTCCATCTCCTGCCTGAATACGCAGACCAGTCTCCAGCTCCAGGAGACTCTGCAGCAATGGGATTCCTATTTCACAACATGCAAATGAATCTTACGTTGTTTGCCCCATCTAAGGGAGGCATGGAAACCCAGGTACAGCAGCGTGTGCCTGTAAGCATCAGCCTATGAAACACGGCTGGGACTGGGGAATCGCGGTTCATGTTCCCAGGGCAACATAACGAGACCTAGTTCCAAAAAAAATAGCTGGGTGTGGTGGTTCATGCCTGTAATCCCAACTACCTGGGAAGCTGGTGCTGGGGATTGCTTGAGTCTGTGGTACCCTGGGAAATGTGAACCTGCGGTTCCACAGGCAAAAATAGCGAGACCTAGTCTCAAAAAAAGAAAAGAAAAAATAAGGGGGGGCATGGAGAATTTCCACATCACTACAAGTTAAAATTGTGCAGTTATATTCCACAATGAGATGAAAAAAAAAGGGGTTAATATTCCAAAGCAGCTTCCCTAGGAAGCATTTCCACCATAGATTGATCCCCAGTTCCTGTTCCTCACTGCACTAAATGATTCAGAAGTGGCTTCATGGGTCCCTCCTCTCCTAGACCTGACACCTTGTCAGCTGATATCTGAACACCATTGTCTACCAAGAGGGCCCCCCAAACACATAAACAGTCTTTTTTTTTTTTTTTTATTTCACATCATTTCCATCCCTGGGGGTCACCCACCACCTCCCCTTCCCACCCGCTCCAGCTGGTCT
>PVHY01001767.1:10926-93977 GCA_004024945.1 Uropsilus gracilis
ATAAATTCATCAAATTTGTCATTTTTAATTGATGAGTAATATTCCATTGTGTATATGTACCACATTTTTTTCATCCAGTCATCTGTTTTGGGGCATTTAGGTTGCTTCCATGTCCTTGCAATTATAAATTGTGCTGCAGTAAACATCCGAGCGCAGGTGTCCCTTTGTACCCACATATAGGTCTCTTTTGGGTAGATTCGCAAGAGCGCAATTGCTGGGTCAAATGGTAATTCCATTTTCATTAACTTGAGGGTCCTCCATACAGCTTTCCATAGTGGTTGGACTAGTTTACATTCCCACCAACAGTGTAGTAGTGTTCCTTTCTCTCCACATCCTCGCCAGCAATTCTTGTTGTCTGTTCTTTGGATGTAGGCTATTCTTACTGGTGTAAGGTGGTATCTCATTGTTGTTTTGATTTGCATTTCTCTTATTACTAGCGAAGTTGAGCAGTTTTTCATGTGCCTGTTGGCCACATGAACAGTCTTCCTCCCCTCCTGAGATACTCTCATAATGGGCATCTGGGGTTCCGTCTCTGCTGGCATTTAGTTTATGGATTTGATTAGTGCAAATGAGGATTTTTATTTTAAATAAGTGTCCTAGCCAAAGGACAATGGGCTCAGGTTGTTTTTCTTTTAAGCATAATTGATGATTTTAAAAGGCCAAAGACCACTCCTGGGTATATACTCCAAAGAGTTGAAAGCAGGGTCTAGAAGAGAAATCTGTACACCCACATTCATAGCAACACTGTTCACAATAGCTAAAAGATGCAAGTAGTACATGGAAAAGCTAAATGTTGTCTATATACACAATGGATTGTTATTCAGCCTAGGAAAGGAAGGAAATTCCAACACATGGTATCATAACCTAGATGAACCTTGAGGACACTATGCTAAGTGAAATTAACCAGTCACAAAAAGACAGCTACAGCCAAGCATGGTTGCATGCACCTATAATTCCAGTTACCTGGGATTCTGAGATTGGGGATCACCTGAGTCTGCAGGTTCAAGACAACCCTGGGCAACATAGCGAGACCTAACCTCTTAAAAATTAAAAATTAAAAAAAAAAAGACAACTACTGTGTGATTCCACTTACATGAGTTTTCCAGTACATGGAGACAGAAAGTAGATGATGGGCAGGGGATGGGAGGAAGGGGAAATGGAGAATTGTTGTTTAATGGGTATGGACTTTCAGTTATGTGAAACAAGTAATTCTGTAGGTTGGCTGCACAACAGTATGAATGTCTTAACATTACTGAACTACACTTAACGGTTAAGCTGGGAAATTTTATGTGCATTTTACCATGGTTTAAAAAAAAGAGCTGGAGCTTAGTGACTTAAAGAAACTTCCCAGAAGTTCCTGACCCAGCAACGTTTTTGAGATTTGATTCTCCAGCTCCTAGATTCCACTCCAGTGGGTTCAGTTCCCTACTCTGGTTAACCAATCAACACAAAAGCAGAGGTGAGAAGAGGCAAGCAGATAGGCAGGTAAGGTGCCTTGCCTGAGGATTTAAACAGGAAGTGGTCCCCTCTGCAACCAGGATCTTCCCCTTCAAGGAAAGTGCTGTGTTCTCCATTGTAACCCAGTTGGCTCACAGGCTTTCAGAGAGGGAATTACACAACCCTTCATGTTACAAATGAGGAAACTGAAGCAAGAGAGGAGCCAGCAGAGGGTCATAGCTGATTGATAGCAGAGCCTAAAAATCAGCTCCAGTTGTTTGCTTTATGCCCCTTCCTCCTAAGAAAAAACAGGAAGCTGAACCTTAGCCCACAAGGTTACGATGAGTAGGACTTCCCTACTTCAGCACTATTGCCTTGTGGACACGGAGAACATGGCTGGGTGACCAACCAGATAGAGCCAGTGTCAAACAACGCATGCAAGCAGACCAAGTTCATGTGTGGTTATCTCACCATTTCTCTGCCCTTCAGTACCCAGTTCAACCCAGCACAAGGAGCCAGTCTCTTCAACTCTTGCTCAGAACTCAGAGAAACAAAGTGGGTTCTCTCCAGGGGTTAACAGAGAGACCAGGGCTGAACATCAGGAAGTAAATCTCAGCTTTGGCATGCCCTTAATTGAAGGGGTATTTGATGATTATTGCTATGAAAGGCCATTCCTAAAATGCTTAGGAACTGAAAATCGTGTTTTTAAACTTGGAGCATTCATATTCCAGCTGCAGTTTTCCATACCTTGCATTCGACTTGTTTGGATACTTATGTTTTTCTTTACAGCATAGTCCCTTCTAATTTCATTTTTATTATATTTTATTATATACCACAATATCTAATTTAGATATATTAAAATATATTCTACTAAATGTATTAGAAGGAAACTTGATATCACTACTATATATGGAAAACCAGATTCACTTGCCAGATTCACTTGCCGTAAATAGAAGATGACTATAAAAAGAAATATGACAAGAAGACAGTTTTTGAATTGTAGCTAGATTCCTCTGCCTGCTGAGACTTTGAGCCTGAAGTCTGCTCTTTGTTGAAAAGGAGCAATCAGCAAAGTGTGAGGTGTTAAGGATATATCACTAATACTTACTAGAGCTCCAGAGATAACCTTGTTAAACAAGGACCTAGTACATGAGAATAATCACACTGGTCATTGTTATTTGTTGAAATAGGTGAGGATCCTAAGAGGATCCTGGGAACTGGGTATGGTTTAAAGATAGTGAAGAATTCCTTATGACAGGGTTCTCATTGCAGGGTCATACTTGCTAAAGGAGAGGGAAAAGAAAATGAATGGAATGCAGACTAAGGACAAACTGAAGTACAGTGACACATCAGAGCTGAAGGCAGAGGGAGTATCACAGCATGATGGGCTTTGAAAGACTGCTTTCTATGGGGCAGTGGACTGGCAAGCAGGCACAGGACTGGGCTGCTGCCAGGGAGGCAGGCAGCCACCAAGCACCTCAACCCCTGTGATCTCCAAGTTCTCTCACTCTCCCCTCCTGTCTCTTGTATTTTCTTTTGGTCTCCCCGTGTCTTGTCTGGTATATGTGCTCCCTGGTCTCTGGCTTCTTGGCTCAGGTATTTGAAACCATAGATGTGTGCATCCCGTGCTCACGCCTTCAGCACCTGTTGTCCACAATTACAGGCATGCAGTCCGTGCTTGGGGTCCCAACAGTTTTTGCACCTAGGCAATATCACGTGTGGGCAGTGAAAGCTGAGAGGAAAACAAAACCCCAGGTGCTAGCTGTAGAGGCCAGCCCTGGGAAATAGAAAAAAAAGCCGAAGCTATTCCGTTTTCCCTACAGGCAGACAAGAAATCACTGCTTCCCATGGCCCATCCCACCTGCATGCCCTACTCCTCTCAGGCAGGAAAATTCTCATTTTTATAAGTTCGTGTAATCACTTTACTGTTGGCTCATGAGTAAGATGGAATTAAAGATTCTGGATATCCCATGAGAGGGTACTGTATGGAGGGAGTTGGAAAATGTAACAAATGTATTTTCTCCCCTGTCCGCTATGATTATCACAAGTAATAGAAGGGAGCACTTAATGAGATGGGTTGGGCTTTGTGGACAAGGAACAGACTGCGCATGCGCGGAACTTTCCTGTTCCCAGACAGCAGGGTCCTGGGCCACAGCCAAGCACCTGAATAAACTTCACTCCTCTCTGGTCCAACTCTTGTCGGAAAACCCACTGCGTCTGAGTGGCGTCCCTCAGAGACACAAAAACGAGCAGGGATGGGGCTCAACAAGGCTTTACCATTGACCCTGTTCTTTCCAGGCACCAGGATCATCTATGACCGGAAATTCCTAATGGAATGTAGGAATTCACCTGTGACCAAAACTCCCCCGAGGGACTTGCCCACCATCCCCGGAGTCACCAGCCCTGCCAGTGATGAGCCCTCCACAGAAGCCAGCCAGAACCACCTGCGAAATAGCCCAGAAGAGAAGCCAGTGGGCAGTGAGTGGCATGGGTTGGCCAGAAGGGAATGGAGTGTCCCACCCACTGAGGAGTCCATGTTGGGGGAATGATGGTGACCTCCCTACTGTCTGAAGGAGCTTAGTCCAGAGGGTGGGGGTAGTGATGCGTGGGAAGGGTAGGATTTCATTGCTACCAACTTTACTCATGAAAAGGGTTCAAGAACTCCAGGAAAGATAATCTGGCACCAGGAGGCAATCTAGTCAGTAGGGGGCATGTTTAAAATGAGAAAGGCCTCCCACAGCAACTGCATCTCAAATGTTGCCACTACCAACAACATGTGGACACACCTATGTTGCTGGTACATGATAGACAACTCATCAAAGACATGGTATACTTGTCCTCTGGGAAATTGTCTGTCTACAGGATCAGTAAGGCTGCTGCTCCACTAGCTGATTATTTGTGGCAACAGGTAGAAACAGTGCAACCCATTGTCTGCAAGTTTGACATGGAGTAGCTTGGTCCTTCCTGGTGGCCCCACTTCATTTTTTTTTTTTTTTTGAGACTATGTCTCGCTATTTTTGCTTGTGGGACCGCAGGCTCTCGTTGCCCGGGGTACCACAGACTCAAGCAATCCCCGACCTCAGCTTCCCAGGTAGCTGGGATTACAGGCATGTGCCACCATGCCCAGCTATTATTTTGGAACTAGGTCTTGCTACGGGCCCCAGGTGGGATTCGAACCGTGATCCCTAGCCCCGGCTGCTGGTGTCCCCACTTCTATATCATTAGGGCAGCCACCCCAGCAGAGGTGTGTGTGAATGTGTGACATTGTGAATGGTTTGCCAGAGCTTCTGAGCTCTCCCTCAAGAGCATGAGTTGTAGCCAGGCACGGTGGCGCATGCCTGTAAGCGACAGCCTATGGGGTTGTGGCTGGGTCTGGGGATCGCAGTTTGAGACCCACTCGGGGCAACACAGCAAGACCTAGTCCTAAAAAAATAGCTTTTCTGCAGCGGTGAGAGTCCAGCATGCAACCTGTGGGGACCAGAGCCATGGCAGGACAGGCATTTAGAAAGTTCCTTCCTTTTTGACCAAGTATTAGTTGAAAGGAGAGCAGCTGAAACTGTAACCAAAGGAGGCATTATGCTTCCAGAAAAATTTCAAGGAAAAATATTGCCAGCAACTGTTGTAGCTGTTAGATCAGGCTCTAAAGGAAAGGCTGGAGAGATTCAACCAGTTAGTGTGAAAGTTGGAGATAAAGTTCTTCCAGAGTATGGAGGCACCAAAGTAGTTATAGATGACAAGGATTATTTCTTATTTAGAGATGGGGACATTCTTGGAAAGTATGTAGACTGAAATCGCAATTGAAATGGCATCATGTGAAGCTGCCCATTCCACTGAAGTTCCAAAATCTTTCATCATGTAAATAATAAATAATTTCTGTATCTCTTTTATAATAAATTAATGCAGTCCAAAAAAAAAAAAAATAACTGGGTGTGATGGCACATGCCTGTAATCCCAGCTACCTGGGAAGCTGAGGCTGGGGATTGCTTTGAGTCTATGGTACCACGGGCAACGTGAGCCTGCAGTTCCACAGGCAAAAATAGCGAGACCTAGTCTCAAAAAATTTTTAAAAAGAGAGCATGGGTTGTAAGCATTGGCACACACAGTGTAAGCCATTGACTCTCCCTCTGCAAGGCAGTATACCACCATAAGCAGACAGGAAGCAGCTGGGATCTTGAGCAGGGCTGACTGCTGACAGCAGCAGCATTCTTCTGCCCAGGATCTGCAGGGTATGACTCATAATTACCTTGGGAACCCCACAGCCCATGACAGCCAACAGTTGCCTTACCTTTCAGACTTGGGGAGCAGTGAAAGGGAACAAATGAATTTGGGCACAGACTGATAGGAAGAACAGTACCAGGTGCCATGGTTCCCTACTTTTTATTAACAGATGAAAAGATACAGTCAGTTGGTTGCCTGGTGCCCTCCACTTTTTCCCTCAAACCAAAAACTGGAAGTTGAGGATGGAGATGTCAACACTTGAGATTGTTGAGTCACCACTGCCTGAAGGCTAACCCTTGCCCCCACTTGCACACCCTCATTCTTCCTGGTTTCTAGAGCTTCTCTGGCTGTGATGTGCAGGGTTGGCCCAGTAAGTGCCCCAGGAAGACAACTGTCATCCCACAATGATCTAGATTCACACAGTAAGGGAAAAGGAGGGGGGGAGGGGCATTATTTCTTACTTTGCTTAACTGGGTCTAAGAGATCAGTATTCTTGCCCTTGGGCTCATATGTTTGTGTAAATACAAACAGAAGAGAACAGAGCAAGCATTTTGCTGTGGAAAACCCAGACTTGTTCAGGAGATTGTAAAGGAGGTCATTCCACTAGGAAGAAAAGCAACCAGTTGCAGCATGAATTCCCCAGAAATTTGAATGGAAAGAGGAGAGGGAGGGCAGTGGTGGTAGAGTCACCCAGATCCCTGGTTTAAGGCAGGGTCAGGCTAGTCATTAGGCCACTGCACAGATACATAGTGGGTGAGGCTACCATTTACCATTTTCTCAGCCAAAAGTTGGATCACATGCTCAAAAGTGTTTTATATTTAAGGAGCATTTCTTTGGAATTGCACTTAAATCATAAGCAGCTATTCACTGTTGTTAAAAATAATGAAAATAATACATCTCATCTCACGCCTGGAAAATCTGCTCTCCCTTCAGGTTTGGGGCAGAGAGCACATGAAATCCTCAGATCTGTGTTCTAGAAATGTCTAGGATGATCATCTGCTCCCCAGCTTCCTGGCAGCAGAATGATCTTCTTGTAGGAGCAGCAAAATGAAAACTAAGTTCTCTCCCTTGCCTCTAAAGTGTCAGCCCTACCATCACCCTTTGCTTACCTGGCCCTTTCTCCTTTCTCTCCCCAGGTGAAGAGTCACAGTTTGAGATGGACATTTAAAGGACCAGCCGACAAACTGAGCATGCCTCTGGGGCCCTCTGGCCCTTCTTGAGGGAAAGAGCCCCACCAGCCAGGCCTTAGGAAAGTTTTCATCCTGGGCCAGCCTTGGGTGTGGGGTTGGCCACCCCAGTTCTCTGCTCCCTCACTCAGGGCACCTGCTTCCCTTCCTCTTCGTGAACACCAGCAGATACCTCTATGTGCCTCCATTCATGCAGGAGCTGTCACCCATGGGAGTGACTCTGTCTCATATATCCTGCAACCCGGGGCCCGGAAGTGGACTCAGGAGCTTTCAGAATGATCTGTCATCTGGCTCTTCCAGTCCATCCTCTGGGGGCACACCCACCCCTTGCTGAGATGTGGGTATAAGGGAAGGTTCCCTTCCCCTTGCTTCTCCAGAGAGAAAATAAAAGCCACCTTTGCCCTACAGTCAAGAGTCAGCCCCTGTATGAGCTCTCTTCTGTTCCATATACATAACCAATACCAATTACTATTTATAGAGTGCTTATTATACCCTTTCCTACACATTATCTCATTTGATTCTCACACTGATCCCGGGAGGTAAGTAAGCAAGTGTTAACCACATTTTACAACTTAGGAGATTGACTCAGAAGTGAAAAATGACACACTGGTAAATCAGAGCGCTCTGGGCCTGTGTTCCCGACAGGTGGGACTGTGCAGCTGTTTAGTGGTGCGAACCAAAGCTCTTCTGGGCTCTGTTCCCACCGAGCCTGCAGAGTTCACCCTGGGAGGAGACTGAGACTCAGCCAATATGGAGTCTTTGAGGTTTGCCGAGTGATCCCTTCATTTTGTGTGAGTTGTCTTGAGGGACACAAGCATGAGGCAAGCTCTCTGCCTCCAGGATTCAATGAAATCTGAGTCTGATCTTATGAAAGATCATATATAAAAAAATATCATGTGGGATTGGTTACCACTAAGTGGTCCCAGGCACGGTGGCGTGTGCCTGTAAGCTTCAGCCTATAAAGCAGCTGGGGCTAGGGCTCGCAGTTCAAGTCCCGCTCAGGGCAACACAGCAAGACCTAATCCCAAAAAATAGCTGGGCATGATGGCACACACCTGTAATCCCAACTGCCTGGGAAGCTGAGGCTGGGGATTGCTTGAGTCTTTGGTACCCCAGGCACCATGAGCCTGTGGTTCCCGGGGCAAAATAGTGAGACCTAGTCTCAAAAAAAAAAAAAAGAAGAAGAAGAAGAAGAAGCTTTGTGGAGGTGACCCTACCACTGGGTCCTGAGTGGGAATGTGCTGAGTGAAGATGGGGCCCTGGGGCTGCCAAAGGCAGGTGATTTTCGGAATCAGGGAGAGGAGGACAGGACATAAGTTGCCCACTTTGGCAGCTTGTATCAGTGGGGACGGCTTTCATAAGGGATCAGGTTCCTGAAGGTTCTGAAGGCTTTGCTCAAGAGCAGCAGGTGTTTATCAACAGGGGATATGTTGAGGATAAATGACCTTTGACCCAGAGGCAATGTCCAAGTTGGACTTTATAAGCTCTGGGTTCATTGCACCTGTCAATCTGCTCTTGGGAGAGCAGCAGGCCTTAGTGGTCAAGTACCTTGGCTGACCTTTCTGTAGCTGAGTTGGAATCCACTTGCTTGATAGCGATGTGTGAAGAGACCCTGCCATTGCCGCATGCTGACTCAAGTGTATGTAAAACATGCTGCTATGGAGGGGCCACAGCAAAAGCAAAGACAACTGAAGCTCCAACCAGCACCAAATAAGCGATCACATCGACTTACCCAAACCCTTAACTTTTTGGTAAAAAGCTCCCCTCCCCTCCTGACACCCCAGTGGGGACCTTACTCCCAAGTTTGCATGGTCAGTCCACCCCCCTTTTTGATCACGCATCTCACAGTTTAAGAGACAGTCAACAACTTGCTTCAGGTAGTTCAGGATCCACAATAAAATTGTTCATAAATCATACATATATCCCCCCTCCAAGCAAAAGTATCCTTAGAAAACCCAGGTTTTTTTTTTTCCTTTTAAATCGATTGTACATGTCTATACATCATTATCTACCTGGATGTTCTACCACCTTATCACCCATGAACCATCATCTTAATGTCTTGTGCCCTTCCCTTCCCCATCCTTCCTCTCTCCCTCTCTTACTCTATGCTTTCTTTCTGCTCGCAGTTTTGAATTTTCCTTGTCCCTTTGTTTTCCCTATATCCTGCATATAGGTGAGGTCATCCAGGATTGATCTTTCTGGCTTATTTCTGCTACCAGGGTTCCTTCTAGGATAACCCAGGTATTTCTTGAGCTGCAACTGTGGCTGAGAACTGCGGAGCAGCAAAGATCAAAGACACAGCTTGTCAATCTCATTGGATCCAGCCTCACATCTTAAAGCTTTTTAGATACTCTAGGAAACCATCATGTGTTGGCCTGTCTACCATCTGGTATCACCAAAGTATTGTTTTTAGAATTGGAGACCCAGTGACAGCAGACAGGTGTCACATGCTATTTTAATCAGGAAATATGAAGTAGAGGCCATGGTGTGTGACCCCAAGGTGCTCAGTTTGGTATAGAATGTGAGATACTAGGGACAAACAGGAATATCATAAGGATATACACACATAGGTGGTGCTAAGGGGATCAAGTCTGAGAAGACTTCACAGAAGAGGAGGGACCTGCCTGGCATGGTGGCACACGCCTTTAAATGGCAGCCTAGGAAGCAGTATCGGGAACTGGGGATCGCTGTTTGAGTCCCACTCGTAGCAAGACCTAGTCCCAAAAAAATAGCTGGGTTTGGTGGCACGCACCTATTAATCCCAGCTACCTGGAAAGCTGAAGCTGGGGATTGCAGGAGTTTGTGGTACCCCGGGCAACATGAGCCTGCGGTTCCACAGGCAAAAATAGACCTAGTCTCAAAAAAAAAAAAAAAAAAAAAAAAAGGAAGGGCCTGATGGGACTGGTGGGATTTGAATTCAGGGAGGACTTTCCAGCGTCAAGAATTTTGAGGTGTTGGGGCTAGAATGGCAGTGTAGCTGGAGGAATGTCAAAAACTGTTGAGTTTTCCATACTTATATGAATCCAAGCAGAGCAGTGAGGATGGGTGTCAGCTCTATGGGGAAAGGAAGCTTGATGAGGTGGAATAAAGAGAGGTTGTGGAGGTTTCAGATCCGGGTGATCCAGAAGAAAGATCAGAAAGGAAATGCCAGGGTAGGAGTTGTACAGAGTAAACAGTAAGAAGGCCAGAAACAATCGCTCAAGTGAGCTCAAGTGAGTGCAGGGACCTAACTGCTAGTGATTTTCCAACCTCCACATTGCTGTTGTCACAGCTGTGGGCACCCCTCCAACTCCCAAGTAGCCAGACATAGGTAAGGATTAGGCTGTCTTTTTCTTGGCATCTTAAAATGTGATATTCATCTCTGATTCAAGGAAAGGCCTAAAGACAGGTGACCAACCTAAATGCCCCATGAAAACTGGTGTTTCTGGAAAGGCAGGTTCATCAATAGACCCAGTTAGTGATCTTTTCCAACTGAAACCAACCTCATTCTGATTCATGAGTATTTGCTCGACCTTCAGCAAGACCATGATGCTAGACCTTTGGGGCATTTTAAACACCTGAGAAGGAAATCAAATAATCCAAGGAAACATGACTAGGTGCAAATTAAAGGGGTGATAGAACAGTAGCAGCCAAAGACTGCAGGATAGCTGGGCGTGGTAGCACATGCCTATAATCCAAGCGCTGGGAGGCAAGAGAAGAGGGATTGCTTGAGCTCGCGGATTCGAGACTACCCCAGACAACATAGCGAGACCTGATTCTCGAAAAAGGAGCCGGGCACCTGTAATCCCAGCTGCCTGGGATGCTGAGGCTGGGGATTGCTTGAGTCCATGGGATCAGGAATACACCGGGCAACATAGCAAGACCTACTCTCAAAAAAAAAAAAAAAAAAAGACTGTGAAGGATAAGGCACAGTGTCTGGATATTATGTTAGACTGAAGTGCCCAGGGTAACACAAATTAAGATAGTGTAGGATTAGATTATTGGAACAGCAGAAAAAAGTATTGATTGAATGCCTTCTGTATGGCTGGAGCTATAATGCAATCTTATTTATCATTCCAAAAAAATGAAAGTAGATACTGGTATTCCCATCTTATATGTCTGCAGCGAGTGCACGTCAGAATTAGGAGTCTGAGGCCGGGCATGGTGGCTCGTGCTTGTAAGCTTCAGCCTATGAAGCGGCCGGGGCTAGGGATCGCAGTTCGAATTCCACCTGGGGCCCGTAGCGAGACCTAGTTCCAAAAAAATAGCTGGGTGCGGCGGCACACACCTGTAATCCCAGCTACCTGGGAAGCTGAGGCTGGGGATGGCTTGAGTCCATGGTACCCCGGGCAACGAGAGCCTGTGGTTCCAGGGGCACAAATAGCAAGACCTAGTCTAAAAACAAACAAACAAAACAGGGCAGGGGAAAGATTGGTGTTAAGGTAAATCAGTTAAGGAAATTAGAATCAGGACATCATTCAGATGTTCTGTGGATTGTTTAGAAGTAGTAGGGATGGGAGTGAAAGCGAAGGAGTGAAAGACTTTACATTCTCTCATTTATCCTAGTGTTATTTTTTGAGGGTCTTCTGTGTGCCTGGTTGGGGGCACAGTTCCAGCAGCTGGAGAGAAAGCAGTGGACTAAACGAAGTCCTGCCTCCCAGAGAACTGAGTTAGTGGAGATAACAAACCAGGTGTGATTCTTGTTTTGTGTGTTCAGCTTCATTGCTGAAATGAAAAATCTGTTGTAGAGTTTGCATGACCAACCCTCCTTGCCTCCTAAGTATAGAACATGGGCCCCTAATGGTGGAATAATAATCCTGCATTGAAGAGACTCCCTGTGACAGCCAGCAGACACTAGAAATAACTTAAACAAAGCCTCTTCATCTGCAGCAGATAAAAAGAGCACAAGATTTACTGGAGGGGTAGAATACAGCCCCTAAAGATGAGCTATTCTGGGGCCAGGCATGGTGGCGCATGTCTGTGAGTGGCAGCCTAGGAAGCCACAGCTGGGGCCAGGGATAGCGGCTCGAGTCCCGACGGGGGCACCTAGAAGACCTAGGTCCAAAAAAATATAGCTGGGTGTGGTGGCGTGTGCCTGTAATCCCAGCTACCTGGGAAGCTGAGGCTGGGGATTGTTTGAGTCTGTGGTACCCCGGGCAACGTGAGCCTGCAGTTCCACGGGCAAAAATAGCAAGACCTAGTCTCAAAAAAAAAGATGAGATATTCTGGAATTTACACATTCCAAAGACTCTACTTGATTGCCCTGCAGAGAGGGGAAGACAAGGCCAAAGTGGGGGGTGGATCTCTCCCTCCTACCTCCAACTGCTGTCAGCGGCCATGGCCTACCCAGGAAGCCAGCTTCATTACAGGGATTCTCAAAAGGGTTAAGGGTTTGTTTCCAGTTGCTACTTAGTGCTGCCCCCTCCTGGAAGAATTTGTTAAAACAAGGAAGAAAGCCTGTTTATTGGAAAGATTACTCCATTTCACTCTCTTAGATAAAGAACAGTGAGATGCTACCTGTATTCTAGATCCAAGTCCACTTTATAATATCTTTTTCTTTTTCTTTTTTTTTTGAGACTAGGTCTCGCTATTTTTGCCCATAGAATCACAGGCTCACCTTGCCCAGGGTACCTTGGACTCAAGTAATCCCTAGGCTTAGCTTCCCAGGTAGCTGGGATTACAGGCACGCACCACCATGCCCAGCTAATTTTTGGGGGGATCTCGCTGTGTTGCCACGAGTAGGACTTGAACCTCGATCCCTAGCCCCAGCCGCTTCATAGGCTGAAGCTTGCAGGCACGAGCCACCTTGTCAGGCTTTTATAGTATCTTTTTCAAACTGATACAACTGAACCTGAAACCGGGTATACCAGAAAAAGGCTTTTTGACCTTGACCAGCCTGCTTCTCTCAAAGCAGGCTACAAACAGTTCCTTAGCATTTACACTGATCACCTTTACATTGATAGGCAAAAGCCAGCCAGCTGCTTCTCAGTTCCCAGCTCCAGAAACTGCAGAAAAGAAAAACTTAGAAACACAGTTTAAACTCTTGTGGGTTCTTTCCACCATCCCCAGCCTTCTCAACCAAAATACCAAGTCAAAGCAAGACTATCAGTGCAGACTAATTTATTTCTAATAAAGCGATTTCTAATTATCCTAATAACTACAAAAGAAACATGTAAGGAAAACTCTGATTAATTTAACATGTCCAAAACCTTTCTCAGCATTGCCCAAAAATCCTCAGTCTCTCAGTCCTGATCATCTCACCAATGTCAGCCAGTCAGAGTTCAATCCGCGTGTTTGAAGACATCTTTCTTTAGGCGCAATCCTTTGGCATGCTCCAGCTCCTCCATGTCATCCTCTTCTTGTCGTCCAGGTAGAAACTTCATGGTACCGGACCCAGCCAAGTTCACTTTTTTTTCAGGCCTAACTTTTGCACGGCCTCTCACAGACACAAGTCAAACTCAGCAAAACAAACTCCAACACGGAGTTCAAATCTGCAAACTCCTTAACTGCATTTAGCACACATGCTGCCAGCTTGGGTCAGCCAAAGGCTGCAGGCCTTTGGCCACATGGCTCACATTTTTACTCTACAAAATGGCTGATCCCAATCTCTCCTCCACTGAATCTCTCTCTATCCGATCTCCATATTGGAATCTCTCTCTTTGTTTCCACACCCTTGATATATCCTGATTTCCCACCTTCCAGGAACCCCACCTGGATCATTTCAATTCTTCCTCCCCCCTGCATCCCCTGAAGGGAAATTCCAACTACATCCATTCTCACATTTTAGCATATCTGTCCTTGAAATCTGCAATCTTAAACAGGAAACAATGGGGAAGAGGGTAGCATACCCTATCAAACCCTTCTCAGATGAATAACTGAAGAAGTTTCCAGGGCGACCAGAAGGCAGAAGCAGCAGGGAGACAGAACTCTCCTGCCCTGCTCAGACCAGAACAACCCTGCCCCCCGGGTTCACTGACGGGGGAGGGGGTGTTGGGGGGGGTGGGGGGGTGCAGCACTTGCAGCAATAAACTCTTCTTTAATTCTACTTGGCCTGGTTTCTGTTTCCCTTCTGATAGGGTGTGCCCCCCCTCCATGTCTCCTGTTTAAGATTGCAGATTTCAAGGACAGGTAATGTTAAAATGGAAGAATGACCTTAGCTGGAATTTCCCTTCAGGGGATGCAGGGGGAAGAAAGAAGTGAAATAGTCAAGGTGAAACATTTCCTGGAAGGCGGGAAATCAGGGTATATAAAGGGTGTGCAAACAAAGAGAAGGGGGTGATTCGATTCAGAATTCAATTTGATTGGGATTCTAATATGGAGAGGAGATGGGAATCAGCCATCTTGTAAAGATGTGAGCCATGTGAGCTTGGCCATGTGGCCACCAAGGGCCTTCAACCCTCGGCTGGCCCAGACTGGCAGCATGTGTGCTGAATGCAGTTAAGGAGTTTGCAGATTTGAACTCCGTGTTGGAGTTTGTTTTGCTGAGTTTGACTTGTGTCTGCGAGAGGCTGTGCAAAAGTTAGACCTGAGAAGAAAGTGAACTTTGCTGGTTCGGCACCATGGAGTTCCTGCTACCTGAAGGTGACAAGGAGAAGACAGCGTGGAAGACAAAGAGGAGCAGTCAAAGGAACATGTCTTCAAGTGTCTGGAGATGGACTCTGTCTTGACATTGGTGAGATGATCAGGACTGAGAGACTGAGGATTTTGGGGCAATCTGGGAAAGGATTTTGGACAATACTGAGAAAGGTTTTGGACAATGTTGAAGTATTCTGAGTCTTACATGTTTCTTTTGTAATTACTAGGATAATTGGAAATCACTTTGTTAGAAATAAATTAGTCTGCACTGCACTGATAGTCTTACATTGGGTTGGTATTTTGGTTAGAAGGCTGGGGATGGTGGTAAGAACCCACGAGTGGAAAGTTTAAACTGTGTTTTAAAGTTTTTCTTTTCTGCAGTTTTTGGAGCTGAAAGCAGAGAGCAGTTGGCTGGCTTTTGCATATCAATGGTAAAGGTGATCAGTGAAAATGCTAATGAAGAGTGTGTAGCCTGCTTTGGAGAGAGGAGCAGGCAGATAGCTGTATCCAGCTATTAAGGTTAAAGGTGGATGCAAAGGAACTGCTTGGGAGAGAGAAGCAAGCAGATAGGGGTAAACAGTTAAGTCAAGTCAGAAAGTCTCTTTTTACCAGTTTCACTTCTTTCCCTTCTTCCTCACGGTCCTTTCATATTTCCTTACCATATTTTCACTAGGCAGTCTCAGCTTTCGATACCTTAAAAAAAATCAGCCAAGAAATCCAACTGTTCCTAGCTCTGGAGCTGAGCCTTTTCCAAGGAGGAATATTTATAGCACACTAGAAACCTTTGATGTCCAGCATGGTGGCACTGACCCCTAAATGCTGTTTAAGCTGATGGACTTTGTCATACTACCCAAATGACTGACAATATATTTGTACTTATCTGATGGGGGGGGGGAAGCATGACTTCCTCTCTCCTTTACCTCATAGAAGACATCTTAAATAGATCAGTCTTTTGTAAAGCAATGGGTGGTCCACCACCCAGGGGCAAAGGAGATTGGGGTTGGGAGAGAGTCTGAAGTGTGTGTGCCCTTTGTTTCATTACCTCCAGTTATTCAGCCCTAGATTTGGAGATCTCAAACTGTAATGGAGTGGTCCACAGGGAAAGGTGGGTTCCCTGAACCACCCAAGAAAACGTGGAGCTGAGAAGGGAGAGAAGCCAGAAGACGAAGGAAAAGCTGGGCACGGTGGTGCGTGTCTGTAAACAACAGCTTATGGAGTCACAGTTGGGACTGGGGATCTCGGTTAGAGACCAGCCCAGGGCAACATAGTGAGACCTAGTCCCAAAAAAATAGCTGGGTGTCAGCCTAGGAAGCCATGGCGGAGACCAGAGATTGTGGTTGAGTCCGCTCGGGGCAACCTGGTGAGACCTAGTTCCAAAAAAAAAATAGTTGGGTGTGGTGGCATGCACCTGTAATACTGATAGGGTGTCTACCCCCCCCCATTGTCTCCTGTTTAAGATTGCAGATTTCAAGGACAGGTATGCTAAAATATGAGAATGACCTTAGTTGGAATTTCCCTTAGGGAGAGGCAGAAGGAGAAAGAAGTGAAATGGTCAAGATGAAACAGGTTTCCTGGAAGGTGGGAAATCAGGATATATAAAGGGTGTGCAAACAAAGAGAGGGATTCAGATTCGAATTCTGATTCAGAGGCAATATGGAGATCAGATAGAGAGAGAGGTTCAATGGAGGAGAGATGGGAATCAGCCATCTTGTATAGATGTGAGCCATGTGGACTTGGCCAGGGCATGGGGGCCTGTAGCCTTTGGCTGACCCAGGCTGGCAGCATGTGTGCTGAATGCAATTAAGGAGTTTGCAGATTTGAACGTGTTGGAGTTTGTTTTGCTGAGTTTGACTTGTGTCTGCGAGAGGCCGTGCAAGACAAGCCTGAAAAGAAAGTGAACTTGGCTGGATCCGGTACCATAAAGTTCCTGCTACCTGAAGGTGACAAGGAGAACACAGCGTGGAAGACAAGGAGGAGCAAGCCAAAGGAGCAGTCAAAGGAACATGCCTTCAAACATGTGGAGAGGAACTCTGACTGGCTGATTTTGGTGAGATGATCGGGACTGAGAGACTGAGGATTTCTGGGCAATCTGGGAAATGACTTGGACAATGCTGAGAAAGGTTTAGGACAATGTTAAAGTAATCTGAGTCTTACATGTTTTATTTTGTAGTAATTAGAAAATCTGCACTGATAGTCTTGCATTGGTTTGGTATTTTGATTGAGAAGGCTGAGGATGGTGGTAAGAACCCACAAGTGTAGAGTTTAAACTGTCTTTAAGTTTTTCTTCTGCAGTTTTTGGACCTGGGAGCTGAGAAGCAGCTGACTGGTTTTTGCATATCAATGGTAAAGGAGATCAGTGTAAATGCTAATTAACTCTTTGTAGCCTGCTTCTACAGAGAAGCAGGCAGATAGGTGTGGCTACTTCAAGGTAAAGATAAATTGCTAAGGAACTGCTAGTAGCCGGCACTAGAGAGAGAAGCAGGCCTGTATGTGTTTTAAGTTAAAAAGTCTTCTTGGAGGCCGGGCATGGTGGCTCGTGCTTGTAAGCTTCAGCCTATGAAGCGGCCGGGGCTAGGGATCACGGTTTGAGTCCCGCCTGGGGCCCGTAGCAAGACCTAGTTCCAAAAAATAGCTGGGCATGGTGGCACGCGCCTGTCATCCCAGCTACCTGGGAAGCTGAGGCTGGGGGATGGCTTGAGTCCGTGGTACCATGGGCAACGTGAGCCTGCGGTTCCATGGGCAAAAATAGCGACATCTAGTCTCAAAAAGAAAAAAACACTTGAAGAAGGAGACTGGGATGAGGCACAGGGAGCCAAGAGATATGAAGATATGTTTGCTTTTTAGCTGGGAACTTGTTCCAGGGATCTGGGGGACAAGAAAGGAGACACCTGAGGCCGGGCACGGTGGCTCATGCCTGTAAGCTTCAGCCTATGAAGTGGCTGGGGCTAGGGATCGTGGTTCGAGTCCTGCCTGGGGCCTGTAGTGAGACCTAGTTCCAAAACAATAGCTGGGTGCGGTGGTGCGTGCCTGTAATCCCAGCTACCTGGGAAGCTGAGGATGGGGATTGCTTGAGTCTGTGGTACCCCGGGCAACGAGAACCTGCGGTTCCATGGGCAAAAATAGCAAGACCTAGTCTCAAAAAAAAAAGCAGATGTGGGTGAGACAGCTGGGGAAATTAACAATAGCAGCTCTTTTTTTAAATTCTTTTTAAATTTTTCTATAATATTGGCCATATTTGTATAGTTATTGTTCCCCTTATGCCTCTATATCACCCTCTCCCCAACAGCTGCTTTTATCTTGATTTTGATTTTGCTCTTTCCAAACTTGTGTGGCCTCTTCTGTCCCTTAACTATGGGTCTCCACCAGAAGGTGCCTTAGACTCAGGCCAACCCTTTTTGAAATTGGGTAAAAAGAAAAAAAAAAGGCTTTTTGCCTTGAACTTGAAATACCTATGCCTGCTTCTCCCTAGGAAGCAGGCTCAAAACATTTCCTTAGCATTTCCACTGTTTACCTACTATTGGTATGCAAAAATCAGCTACCAACTTGTCTCAGCTTTCTTCTCCTCTTTCAGACCTAAAAAGAAAAACTTAGAAACACATTTTGAACTTCATACTAGTTTGCCTCAATTTACCCTCTTCTAAACTTCCATGGGTTCTTTCCACCATCCTCAGCCATCTCACCAAAATTCCAAGTCAGAGCAAGACTAATTTATTTCTAACAAAGTGATTACCTAATTACTACAAAAGGAAACATGTAAGTAAAACTCTAAATTACTTTAAAATTGTCCAAAACCTTTCTCAACATTGTCCAAAGTCCTTTCCCCAGACAGTCCAAAAATCCTCAGTCTCTCAGTCCTGATCATCTCACCAACATCAGTCAGTCAGAGTTCATCTCCACATGTTCACAGTCATCTTCCTTTGGCTGCTCCTTTGGCGCGCTCCTGTGGCATGCTCCAACTCTTCCATGACATCTTCTCCTTGTCGTCCTCCTCCAGGTAGTAGAAGAAACTCCATAGTACCAAAACCAGCAAAGTTCACTTTCTTTTCAGGGCTAACTTTTACACAGCCTCTTCCAGACACAAGTCAAACTCAGCAAAACAAACTCCAACACGGAGTTCAAATCTGCAAACCCCTTAACTTCATTTAACACACATGCTCCTAGCCTGGGCCTGCCAAAAGGCTGCAGGCCGCAGGCCTTGACCACATGGCCAAGCTTGCGTGGCTCACATCTTCATCCCACAAAATAGCAGAAACCAAACCTGAATCAGTATCAAAATCAGAATTCCAATCCCTTTCTTTGTTTTGTTTTTTTGTTTGTTTGTTTGTTTGTTTTTGAGACTAGGTCTCACTATTTTTGCCTGTGGAACTGCAGGCTCATGTTGCCCAGGGTACCACAAACTCAAGCAATCCCCAGCCTCAGCTTCCCAGGTAGCTGGGATTACAGGCACACACTACCATGCCCAGCTATTTTTTTGGAACTAGGTTTTGCTACATTGCCCTGACCAAGACTTGAACCATGATCTTTGGTCCCCGCCCGCTTCATAGGCTGAAGCTTAGAGGCATGAGCCACCGTGCCCGGCTCCAACCCCTTTCTTTGTTTCAAACTTCTTTATATATCCTTATTGGCGGCCAGGAGAACTCCTGAGGTAGGAAGCCCTGTCGGACCTTATGTTAATTCAAATCCCACCCAACTCTTAGTAACATTAACAATTCTAAAGCAAGAGACAATGGCACCCAGGGGGGTAGGCACCCCCTATCAGTTTGACTGGGCTTTTACCCAGGAGAGAGTGGGTAAATTTGGGTACTTCTTTTTTTTTTTCTTTTTTTTTTTTTTGGAGACTAAGTCTTGCTATGTTGCCCAGGGTGCCGCAAACTCAAGTGATCCCAGCCTCCCAGGTAGCTGGGATTACAGGCACCTGCCATGGCGCCCAGCTACTTTTTTTAAGACTAGGCCTCGCTATGTTGTCCGGGGTAATCTCAAACCTGTGAACTCAAGCAATCCCAAGCCAGGCTCTTGCCTGCCTGAGCTTGGACAATAGGCATATACCACCATGCCTGGCTACTTTGGGTATTTCTTACGAAAACCATTTTATCTATTCTTTCCTTTCTCTAACTGTATTAAAGTTCTTTTCATTGAGGTCTTATGCACTAGAATATGTTTTGTCTTGATGTGGTGCCTGATAGAACCTATTTAGAGCAGGCAGACTTGGGGTATCTGGAGGGCCCCTCACCCTGCTCTGTAGCAAAACCACAGAGGAACAGGTGACACCACCATTATTTGCTGTAGCCAATATTTAATTGGAAATGCCACTTGATCATGGGTGGATAGTCCTTCTGACAGCAGAAAGTCCTTTTTAGCAGCTTCAGCCAAAACCTTTAACCACTGCCTCCTCTCTCTCTCTCCTGGAGAGTACAGATTTTTTTTCTACCCTGCCTTGTTCTTGACAGTTTTCTTCATGTTCCTCCAGGGTAGAGAATGAACAGTCCAAACAGAAGGACCTCATCAGTCCACAGGAAAGCCTCTAAGCAACTGGTCTCCATGTGTGACCCTCACACAGGTTAAAATGTGACCAGGTGGTTATTTGGATATAATACAGGGTATGGAATAGAGGATTTCACCTTTTGGGCCCATATGGCCAAAATAGGTAGATAAATTAAAGCCCTGAGTGAGTAATTGCATTAAAATTCAGTTAAACCCTTTGTCAAGGAAGAGACAGGAAGGAGGTCATGACACAGCAGTCCATCTACCCCAGTGAGGTGAACTCAGTGCTCAAATACCCCCCCAGTAAGTCTCCTCTGAAAAGTGCTGTTCTTGACTTCTCAAATATCTTTTTCTTTTCTTTTCTTTTCTTTTCTTTTCTGTTCTGTTCTGTTCTCTTCTCTTCTCTTTTCTCTTTTCTTTTCTTTTTTGAGATTAGGTCTTGCTATTTTTGCCCGTGGAACTGCAGGCTCACATTGCCCGTGGTACCACAGACTTAAGCAATCCACAGCCTCAACTTCCCAGGTAGCTGGGATTACAGGTGCACGCCACCATGCCCAGCTATTTTTTGGGACTAGGTCTCGCTGTGTTGCCCTGAGCGGGACTCAAACCATGATCCCTAGCCCCAGCCGCTTCATAGGCTGAAGTTTACAGGCACGTGTCACCATGCCCAGCTCAAATGTCTTAATTACTTTCACTAATTCCATTCATGCTCTGAGCTCCATCACTGTCTCTATTCTTGCAATTCCTACAGAACAATCTCTACCACATCTTGGTCAGAACAACATAGGACTCGAACAATGGAAAACTTTTACCTCTTTTGTTGCCCACCTTTCCGGCCTCCAACGCTCTGCAGGGTCTTCCCCAAGGGAAATTAACCCAGGTATTTTAAATCAGTCTTCATTGCAAATGCCCATAAAGCTGCAAGAGGTTGGACACATCTCCTTGCTCAAATCCATACCCCTTAACACTCAAAATGGGGCATGTCTTCCAACGATGCCCACCCTCTGGCTGATCCTCTTGCTGCATCAGCGAATCTCAAGCTTCAGAGCTTCAGAATGACTGGGAGGATATGTTGAGACTCAGATTGACAGACCAGCCCCCCAGAGTTTCTGCTTCAATAGCTCTGAAGTAGAACTTGAGGATTTACACTTATGTTAAGTTTCTGGATAATTCTGATACTGGTAGTACTGGTAGCATGCTACGAGAATAGCTCAACTATGTAAGTAGATGACTTCAGCTCTCTATGTCCAAATTCATCACTTCAAGCCTCTGCCCAATATCAAGGATAGCAGAGAACAGCCAGTTTGCCCCCCGCTCCTGTCCGTTAGGCAAAGATAGTTTGCTCCAAACTCCTCAAACTCCCTTGGCAGAGCCTCTGGGCTCCTTTGCCCAGTATGTTTGAACTTATAGTGAGATAGGCCTCCTTTGTAGGAGAGAAATGCAGTTCTATCCATCCCACAAATATGTCCTAAGTGCCTTCTATATGGTAAGGACTGTATTGGTGTCTGAACAAAACAAAGATCCCTACACCACATGGAACTTACCTTTATAAGTGTGAGAGGTCAAGGACTGGAGCTCAGGCAGAGGCTAATGAATGTTCTGTGAGATGACCCACCACTGTAGTCATCTTGTTTCCACAATTATAACTAACACAAAGCACTTTGTTCAGGTCCCTCCTCTGTGCTGCACACATAGGCTGCAGGCCATCATCTTCTGCTAGCTCATGGCCATCTCTAGGCCTTTTGTGAAGACCAAAGACATCAAAAAGAGAAACAAGAGGCCAGGCATGATGGTGCATGCCTGTAGGTGGCAGCCTAGGAAGCCATGGTTGGGGCCAAGGATCGTGGTTCAAGTCCCGCTGGGGGCACCTAGGGAGACCTAGTTCCAAAAAAAATATATCTGGGCATGGTGGCACACCCCTGTAATCCCAGCTACCTGGGAAGCTGAGGATGGGGATGGCCTGAGTCTGTGGTACCCTGGGCAATGTGAGCCTGTGGTTCCACAGGCAAAAAAATAGCAAGTACTAGTCTCAAAAAAAAAAAAAAAAAAAGAGAGAGAGAGAAACAAGGCTGGGCCTGTAAAACAAGCACTGGGAGGCAAGAGACCAGGGATTTGCTTGAGTTTGCAGGATTCAAAACTACCCTGGGCAACATAGTGAGACCTAGTCTTGAAAAAGCAGCCGGTTGCAGTGGCAGGCACCTGTAATCCCAGCTACCTGGGAGACTGAAGCTGGGTATCACTTGAATCTGTGGGATCAGGACTACCCTGGCTAACATAGCAAGACCTAATCTCAAGAACGAGAGAGAGAGAGAGAGAGAGAGAGAGAGAGAGAAACAAGATGTTTATTTTGTACCAGTCAGACTGGTAAGTCAAAACTCAGAGACAAGGCCGGACACGGTGGCTCGTGCTTGTAAGCTTCAGCCTATGAAGCAGCCGGGGCTAGGAATCACGGTTCGAGTCCCACCTGGGGCCCGTAGCGAGACCCAGTTCCAAAAAAATAGCTGGGCGTGGTGGTGCGCGCCTGTAATCCCAGCTACCTGGGAAGCTGAGGCTGGGGATTGCTTGAGTCTGTGGTACCCCGGGCAACCAGAGCCTGCGGTTCCACAGGCAAAAATAGCAACACCTAGTCTCAAAAAAAAAAAAACCAAAAAAAAAAAACCTCAGAGACATTTGCTTATGATAGATGCACCAAAGGTTCAAGGATCAGATCCTGAAGGCCAGCTTTGGTGACTGTAGCAATGAGAAAGAACACACCTGCTGTCCAGTGGCTTCTGGAAGTTCTTGGTCCACTATGTCAAGTAGCTAAGTGCTGATGATGTGCCACAAGTCTTACTGTGCTGAGATCATTCACATCTTCAAGAACTGCAAAGCTGCTGTGGAAAGAACATCCCGTGCTACATGGCCATCACTCACCGTCTCCACACCTGACCACACAGTCTGTGTGCATGTTATAATGTGTTCAGAAAACTCTGTGGCACAGTGTTATGGATGATATAAACATGGGGTGACAGGGTGGTACAAGGACAGGGATGTGAGAGGAGTCTAGAACCACAGCTCTGTTTAAGGGAAGGACTAGAAACTGTTGGGGGAAGGACTAGAAACTGTTGGCAAAGGCTGTTCTAGGGATGTTTCCAGAGTTCTCTTCCTTGGGTACCGAGAGTCTCTTTTAGTCAAGAGTACTCTGCTTAAAGTACAAATGCAGAGGTAGGTGCTTGCATGCCTGGCTATTTGGTGCATGCTTGAGGTGAGCCTGAATGTGCCAATGACCAGAGGTGTCCTTGCTTTGCCAATGGTAACACTGCCTGCTTGGCCTGGAATAATCAAGCTAGGTCAGAGGTTCTTTACCAGGATACCAGAATGATCCAGAATTAGAAAAGATCTAATGTCTACGGCCATACCACCTTGAACGCGCCCAATCTCGTCTGATCTCAGAAGCTAAGCAGGGTTGGGCCTGGTTAGTACTTGGATGGGAGAAAAGATCTAAAAAAGAGCAACTATCCCTAGATGGACATATTAACCATAAGCAAAGTAAGCTACCAAATTATGAAGAAAATATTTAGATGTTTCGATTGATAGAAGTACCAATATGGCGAAGAGCTGTAAAGAGCCTACCAGAGGTCAATCATGCCATGCCATCTTCAGTGTTTTGAAGACAGATAAGAGTGGAATGAAATTTCCTTCATGCAACCGCAGGGTGTGAGAAAAGATGAGAGAGATTGCACTGTCACAGGGGCTGAGGACTGCCTGGAAGCATGCATCAGACAGTAGCCTCATCATCCTGGTAATCAATATTTAAAGAACCAAGAGGATGTTTTACAACTTGCTGTGCACCGTTTGCAAACCAGAAAAATCATTGCAAACGAGTTAAGAAAAACTTCTCTTGTTAACCGGTCCCCAGAAAACTAGGGGTTGATTGACTGCAATGACTTTCTGAGGCTGTCTGGCATCACTGGCTTCCCTAAATCACAGATAATGACCACCTGCCTATACTCCCCATTCCTCAATTACTCTTAGGCTCTAGAATGTTAATTGCCTCTTAGGTTTGTGTTTGTCTTCTTTGAAATTCAAACCTCGCCCTGTGTCCCTATAAATACCTCTTTCTTTTGTTAATAAAGTTGCCTTATGGTCCATATCTCCATTTGGCCCCCAGAGGTGGCTGGGTAAATCTCTTCTCTACCTTGCATCTGGCTGCCAACAACAACTTATTAACTGAGGGAGACAAATGGCTAGAGTACAATAAAATTGGGTAAAATATTAGTTCCCATGAGATAATTGAGGGCAGGGAACTCACCCTTAAATTTGTTGGTATCTCCCAAGGAATGTTTCTTTCTTTTTTTTTTGAAACTAGGTCTCACTATTTTTGCCTGTGGAACCACAGGCTCACATTGCCCAGGGTACCACAGACTGAAGAAATCCCCAGTCTCAACTTCCCAGGTAGCTGGGATGACAGGCACGTGCCACCACGCCCAGCTATTTTTTTGGGGGGGGGGACTAGGTCTCATTATGTGCCCCCTGTGGGACTCCTGCGATCCCTGTCTCCAGCCATGGCTTCCTAGACTGCAGCTTACAGGCATGCACCACCATGCCTGGCCCCAAGGAATGTTTCTTTTTTTATTTTTATTTTATTTATTTATTTCTGAGACTAGGTCTCACTATTTTTGCCCATGGAACCACAGGTTCACATTGCCCAGGGTACCACAGACTCAAGCAATCCACAGCCTCAGTTTCCTAGGTAGCTGGGATTATAGGTGCACACCACCATGCCCAGCTATTTTTTTGGGGATTAGGTCTCACTACGTGCCCCCGTGGGACTCGAACCACCATGTCTGGCCCCAGCCACGGTTTCCTAGGCTGCCGCTTACAGGCATGCGCCACCATGCCTGGCCCCAAGGAATGTTTCTTAAGGTAAACATTGGTGGAATGGTGACCCTGCTGCCTACCAGAGGTCAATCATGCCATGCCATCTTCAGTGTTCTGAAGACAGATAAGAGTGGAATGAAATTTCCTTCATGCCCAGCATGATTGCTGAACTGGCCTTAGTTCACAGTCTGACAAAGAGCTCCTCCACTCTGGATGGCAACGAGTGCTCTGGCAAAAGAGATAAGGACAAGGGGGTCTAGATTTTCATGAAGAAAAAGGCAAGAAAACAACCTGGCCTGGCTGGATTTATCATGGTTTCATGCAGGATGACAAGAACTGAGTGAAGTTTCTAGTACTATTTGTGGGAGAGCCTGTGTGGACAATCAGCCACCTGACCACATCAAGGCTCAAGGAGTTTTTGGTCCAGATGATGTAACAGTGCTCCATGGGGAGCAGCACACCTTTTGGAAAGTCCCTTACATGAAAGGTAAAGAAAAATCTGTGGTTTCCTTCTTGCTTTTATGTTATAGACTGGAAGGTAGGTGAGCTATTTTTTTTTTTTTTTTTTGAGACTAGATCTCCCTCCCTATTTTTGCCCATGGAACTGCAGGCTCACATTGCCCGAGGTACCATGGACTCAAGCAATCCCGAACCTCAGCTTCCCAGGTAGCTGGGATTACAGGCACGCGCCACCACGCCCAGCTAGTTTTTGGGACTAGGTCTCACTGTGTTGCCCCGAGTGGGACTTGAACCACGATCACCAGCCCCAGCTGCTTCATAGGCTGAAGCTTACAGGCACGAGCCACCGTGCCCGGCTACTTTTGCAAGATTATATAACCAGATATTTCAATGAAAGGAGCTGGAAAAATTAATGTTTACATGGAAGCAATTTACATGAAAATATGGACAAGTCACATTCATGTTCTCTAATTCAAGATGAGTAGGTGAGTGCCCTGAGATGCATATGCATTCAGTTCTCATCTGAGAGTTTCAGTTCCCCCATCCCAGACCTGGATCTTAGATTTGAAGCACACTGGTCAGCACCATTCCTGCCTTGTACTAAGATGTAACAACTAATGATGACAATGACCAGACAGAAGACACATCTTCCCCAAAAATGTGGGTTGGGTGCTTGCTGTTGCTGACACTCCTTTTGGTTTAGAATAAAGTAGCTGCCTCAATTTCATGCTTGTGGTTTAGCATTACCTTTTACCCAAGTCATATATTCGATTGAAAGCACCCATTTAGATCCTTTGTGTGGTCTTACTTGCATATAATTAATGCCTTTGTGTTAGTTCAGGCATAGTTCAAATATAGCCCAGCTTTATCTTTTTGGAACTAGGGCTTGCTACGTGCCCCCGACGGAACACAAACCGCCACAAATCCCTGGCCCCTGCCATAGCTTCCTAGGCTGCCCCTTACAGGCATGTGCCACCATGCCCAGCTGAAAGGGATATTTTAGAAGTCAGTGGGGTGATGACATTGAGTTAAAAGTACTCTACTTCTGGCTGCTCAAAATTTGATCCTTACCTTAGCAACCTGGGCAACATCTCAGGTGCTGATTAGAAATGCAAAAATTTCAGACCCATCTCTAGGTATAAGGCATATGAAGAGGCTCTGGGCTGTTTTGCTAAGGAAGGAGAAAGAAGATCTGTGTATTTAAGTTGTAGGACTTTCTGGAAAGTTCATCTCTCAGAGAAGAACAAGAAAATATTCATGCAAGAAAGTGGCTGCTGACAAAGAGGCAACAAAGACATGACTTTAGGTAAGTCTTTACAATGAGAAGTAATTGAGCAATAATTAGAATCCAGTTGACCTCCATCTCCTTTTATCTGTTTTCTTTTTAAATAAGAAAGTCCTCAGCTCATTCAGGGTCTAGAACATCTTTATCCTGTTCAAAAGATCACAGAAGTAGTTTTGTTCATTTCAACCACTGTCTGTGAACCTTGTATGACTTAGCCTATTTATGTGTAAAGCCCTTTTAAAATGTGTTTACTACTTTCTGATTGAATGGAATTCTTAATAGTGAATATAGGGAAAAGAGTAAAAAGTAGTCATTATAATCACTTCAGGAATACCACTTGTGAACATTCTAAATACTATGTTTTAAGAATAAGAGAATAATTTACCCTACCCATGAATCAGTCAGTTTTCTGGCTTTTCTGCTGGGGAGTTTCCGCTAACGATCCTCTCTCAGAACCTTTCCTACCTGGTGCGTGCTCTTGTAATACTTTTAATCAGTCTTACATTTGAGAAAGTGCCCAGATTGATGGGTACTTTGCTTTTCAATTTCCAATATTAGGTCTAGTTCCACCTGGGGCTTTGTCTGGTTTTACCCACTGGTAAGCTAGCTGTACAAATGAGATAAGAAAATAACTTAATCCTGAATCTTAAATTTTCTCTAACCTCAACCTTTCATTATTCCAGTTCATATTTTTTATTTTTTTCCGGTTCCCACTTTTTCATCTGAACGTTTAGAAGCTGAGTTCCTCCATATCTTGCCCCATGCTCTTTTTATCTGACTGCTTTCTCACTACCATTTTTGATTGCTCTTCTCCAGGTCCTTAGGTCTACCCATCTGGCAAAACCGAAAACTCAGATGAATGTTACCATTCATATTTTACTTATGTAACTTAGTGCTATTGGAAGAATGCTTGGAAGATATAAATTAGAGCCATAGTTGATGGTGCAGTTAGGCCAGGCCACCACTGTACCAGTATTTCCCCTTGGTCCCTGTTCACCTTCATATACCTACGAACAATAACCTTATTCTCTATCCTTCTTCCCTTTAGTCTCAGGAAATGAATAGCTTCCCTGTGTGACATCAAGTCTAACTTCTCCACCTCTGCCAGTAGACTCAGCCCCCTTCACCCATTTTCTTTTTTTTTTTTTTTTTTTTTTTTTTTTTTTTGAGACCAGGTCTCGCTATTTTTGCCCGTGGAACCACAGGCTCTCGTTGCCTGCGGTACCACGGACTCAAGTCATCCCCAGCCTCAGCTTCCCAGGTAGCTGGGATTACAGGCGCGCACCACCACACCCAGCTATTTTTTTTGGAACTAGGTCTTGCTACAGGCCCCAGGCGGGACTCGAACCGCGATCCCTAGCCCCAGCCGCTTCATAGGCTGAAGCTTACAAGCACGAGCCACCGTGCCCGGCACCCTTCACCCATTTTCAATCACCATCTCTAATGTTTTCAACCTCTGGCTTCCTAGTGAGTGATGAACAAAATTGTTTCATCAACCTAGTTCCCAGACCTGATGTATCCCTTCCAGCTATCATCCATTTATTCTCTCCTTTAGAACCAAGTATTTGTTTAGGGACTATTTCAAATGCCTGGAAATAGTACAGAGAATTATGTAAAAACAGGGATATGACACGTGTGTATTTTTTTTAGTAATTTATTTATATATATATTTCATATCATTTTAATCCCCAGTGACATGTGGATATCTTGACAGAGTGAATCAGCTTATTCCTTTGTAGAAATAAAATGCTCTAAGAAAAACTGGAAAGATTTGTCCACACAGCATTTTTTTCATTTCATTTCTCCACTTTTTTTTTTCATGTCACATAAATTTTATTTTTCAAAACAAAAAAATCATTCTGGCAAAGAGGTTGAGTTAATAGAGACTACTAAGCTTTCAATATGCTGAGAAGTATTTTTATGTGCTCCATACATTTGCCTACACAAATGTTACAAACTTTAACAGTTAAAACTTTGGCACCAAATCATAGACATAGATATGGAAATCATTATCAAACTTGATGAAACACACAGAGGGTTTGGTTTCTACTTGGTGAATGACCATGCCAATACGTTTGGAGCCATCTTCTTTGGTATATTCCACATGTTTACCTATCAGATTATCTATACCTCCTTCTGGTTCTCTCTCTGCTGGAGGAGACTCACTGGACTCTGGCCTGATACGAAGGTCTCCTTCCTTATAATCATCTAGAAGCTGGTACATGTACAAGGTAGGATCTTTCTCGTAGGTAATATAAAACCAGGCTTTCATAATAGGTGCTTGGGCTAAGACCATGCCCCTCCACTCATCCTTAGAACCATGCTCGCCCTCAAACATGTGTTCCACATCTTTCCCAATTATGGTACTTGCAAGGTGCACATCTCTGACTTGAGAAAATGGCACGCTATCAGGGAGAATTTTAAGCCTTAAAATCCTTTCATCATTGTGAAGTTCCAGTCCATAGACACAGTCAATTCCATCATATTTCACCAGATAAAGAGAGGGATTTATAGGCAGCTGATCCAGAACAGTTCCTTCCCACTGGGTGATGGGCTCATTGCCTTCCTTCCACTCATGTGAAATTCTGCAGCCCACGATACTCCTCTGAAGCTGGGGGGATGAGCTGCCTGTCTCGTTCTTTTCGGAGGTCATATTTGCAATTTCAGTGTGGTGATCTGTAGCTTCCATTAACTGTTGCCCTGCTGTTGGCTTTTTGTTAGGGGGTCTTCATATCTGCAGGCAAAGATAGAGGCTTGCTCCTGCCTCTTCTGTGAGCCTTTGCTGAAAAAGAATTATCAGGCAATGAGCAGGGTGGCTGCAAGAGCTGGAAGGGAAGGGAGGAGCTTGTCTAGGAGAGTAGTGGGGCAGGTGAAGGTGAAGATCCAGCAGTTACCCCTCTGCCACACCGGGCTCCCACTAGCTGTGGCAACTGCAGCAGTCTCCTCCCTCCTGCCATCGTGCAGCTTTCTCTCATCCCTCCATTTCTTAATCCATTGTAATGTGGACTCTGCCACAACTCCACTGAAATCATTCATGACCCATTTTAAAATATAGGTGTTGCCCAAGGTTCAGTCTCCAGAGCACACTACTACCCTTTGAAAACAGTGCCACATGAGAGTTTTACAAATTGCTGACATAGTCAAATAAATTTAGTGTGTCACAGTTGGCAATAAATAAAACAAACACAAAAAAGATGCAATGCAAAGTGTTGATTGTTTCAGAAACTTATTTCAATTGAAAACAAAACAAAACAAAAAAACTCATTTCAATTAAAAACCACGCAGTGCGTGTACCAGGTGACATTGCAAAATTATGTGAGTTGTGGTCAAAACATTTGAAATACAATAATCTAAATTTGTGATTTTAAAAGTCTATCATTGTAAGCTTAAGAAGTTGCATAGGGTTTCAGGTGGATTGTAAATATTTGCACTGTTAATAAAATTTTTAAAAATTTTTCATGTGTTTTTTTTTTTTTTTTGAGACTAGGTCTTGCTATTTTTGCCTGTGGAACCGCAGGCTCTCATTGCCCAGGGTATCACAGACTCAAGCAATCCCCAGCCTCAGCCTCCCAGGTAGCTGGGATTACAGGCGTGCGCCACCACACCCAGCTATTTTTTTTTTTTTTTTTTGGAACTAGGTCTCGCTACGGGCCCCAGGCGGGACTTGAACCGCAATCCCTAGCCCTGGCCGCTTCATAGGCTGAAGCTTACAAGCACGAACCACCGTGCCCGGCCCCCTTTTTCATGGTTTTTGATGTCTGCCATCTTCTCAAAAAATATGTGAACAAATTTTCTTCAATTTTGTAAAATTTTTATCATCTCATTTTCTTTTTAAATTCAGAACTCTATTTCTCAAAAGATAAAATGTAATATATGTGTGTTTGTATATTAGAAGGTCTATAAAACTCTAAATAAAAGTTGAAATTTAAATTTAAAAAATTTTTGTGACTATAAGCCTTCAATATGAACATTTTCTTTTTGATGCATGATCAGTACAATTATTAGCAAATTAAGTAAATATAAACATTTTCATAAGAAATTCTTTTCATCAGAAATTCTGAAATTACTGGAGACGCAGCTCTTAATGTGCTGCATTATTTCAATTCCTATCTCCATGAATGACTCATTACTGTTGTTACGATAAAAGAGGTTAGCATCAGTTCTCTCACTAGTTTTCATTTTTATAAATGTAATGGCTGACAATTGTGTTTTTTTTTTAGACTAGATCTTCCTATTTTTGCCTGTGGAACCGCAGGCTCTCGTTGCCCGGGGTACCACAGACTCAAGCAATCCCCGGCCTCAGCTTCCCAGGTAGCTAAGATTACAGGCGCGCGCCACCACGCCCAGATATTTTTTTGGGACTAGGTCTCGCTACGGGCCCCAGGCGGAACTCGAACCACGATCCCTAGCCCCGGCCGCTTCATAGGCTGAAGCTTACAAGCACTAGCCACCGTGCCCGGCCTTGACAATCGTTGTTTACATAAATAATCAGATTCCTATCTAGGAGTCCCTGAATCAGTGAAAAGCAATTGTTTGAATGCCTTCAAGTCCTATGGCAAATTACATGGCGATCTACCACCAATTATTATTATTATTATTATTTTTTCCTAGAGACTAGAGCTCACTATGTTGCCCGGGGTAGTCTCGCACCTGCGGACTCAAGTGATCCCAAGACTCAGCCTCCCAGGTAGCTGGGGTTACAGATGCGTGCTACCATGCCTGGTTCAATTATTTTTTAAATCTTAAGTTTTCAGTTAATTTCAGATTTACAAAAGAATCACAAAAGATAAAAGTTCTGATATGTTCCTAATTCAGCTTCCCCTAAGTTAACGTCTTATGTAAGCATAGTACATTGGTCCAAACTAAGAAACTAACATTGCTATGATACCGTTAATTTTAACTATAGACTTTATTTAGATTTCACTACTTTTCTCACTAATGTCTTTTTGTTGTCTCAGGATCCAAGATGGCACATGAATTTAGTTGCCATGGTCATCTGTCTCCTATTTATGAGTTTCTCAGTCTACTTGTCTTTCATGATGTTGACAGTTTTGAAGAATACTGGTCAGGTATTTCCTAAAATCTTTCTCATTTTACATTAGGTTGATGTCTTCTCTTGATTACACTGGGATTACAGGTTTGGGAGAACATTACAACAGTGATGAAGTAGCTGTCACCATCATATCAGGGAGTTTATGATAAAAACATTACTGGTATTGGTAACTTTAGTCACTTGATTAAGTTGGTGCCTACCTCTTTCTCCACTGTAAAAAAAAAAAAAAAAAAAGCTTTTCCTTTTCCACAATCTGTTGTTTAGAAGAAGTCTCTAAGTCCATCCTTTACACACCATGGGTGGAAAGATTTTAGCTCTACCCCCTGGAGAATGGAGTACCAAAGATTTTGTAGCCAGATGTCAAAACTGACAGGGTAACTAAGAACTATTTTGGGGTAGATACTATGAGTTTGTGTAAATACCTTGTTTCTTTTTAAAGTTTCGTCCCTATTTTTGGAGCAATTTTCACAAACAATTTTTTAAATAATCTACTAATTGATAACTAAGTTTTTAGTTTTGCTGAAAACAAGTTGGGAATTGGGAAATCAAAATATCTACATGTTTTCAACTCTTCCGGTATGCAGATTTGGACACCTATGGGCAATACATGACGAATTAGATTCAGGATTGGAGAAAGGTATGCCTTTCTTTCCTTAGGCAGTTACTAGGAATTGTGATGTAAACGGACTTTCTGAAAACTACCCTGTCATTTGTATCGTCATTTGAAGACCATGGCTGGCTCTAAATTATTGTACACCCAATACCACCTATGCTGTGCTTGATGCCTCCCCCGTTCTTACCTTTTCTTCACACCTGTTCCCTTCTCTGAGTACTAAACTTCTCTAAACTAGTCCTCAGGCACAGGCTCCCTACCTCTCCGGTTTCATCTTCCCCCTTACAGTATTCAGGGTTTTACAGCTTTAGAACATATATAGCCTTACCTCTTCTGGATGGTTCATCTTCATGCCCTCCCGACCCTCAGTGGCTCTGTATTCAAACTACGTAGGCTCCCAACTCTAGAGGCTCTTTAGGGCAGAACATCAAACTATTTCTGGGACGCGGTGGGGGGGGGGGGGGGTGGGGTGACTTTAGTGTGTGCAAAGCACACTCCAGCCGCGTTTAAAGTCCGTTAGGCAACCAGTTATCAGTGCGGTGATTTCCAGTCTTGTTCGCTAAAACGCACACTAGCTCTGTGACGTGAAATGGGTTCTAGAGGAAATGCAAATTGCAGCATCGCTTCTTTGGCCTTCACCGAGTTCTACCGTTGGCATCTCAGGGAGGTCCAACCAACCTCTGCCTGCCCACCTAACTTTAAAGTGGGTTCGAGGCGCATACGTAAACAGTGGACCCACCAAGGCCC
Source organism: Uropsilus gracilis (assembly GCA_004024945.1). Lineage (NCBI taxonomy): Eukaryota > Metazoa > Chordata > Mammalia > Eulipotyphla > Talpidae > Uropsilus > Uropsilus gracilis. The sequence continues at coordinate 43,821 of PVHY01001767.1, forward strand.
TTTGCGATTTGAAGATTACCGTCCAATCAGCGACGCTCGCGAGGGAGACAATATTCTCGCGAGAAGTCTGGGAGGTTGCGGTGATGGCGGCGGCGGGAACGGGACCGGGTCCTGGACCCGTGGTGGGTGCGGGAGCTGCCCCAGCAGCCTCTGCAAATGCAACATCGGGGGAAGAAGGGGAGACAAAGCCGGCGGTGTCGGTAGCAACCGCTCCGGCTGCAGAGGGAGCATCTGCAGCTCCAGCAGCCGAGCCCAATTCCGGAGAGGCCGAAGGCGGGTAAGACGTCCTGCCACTCCAAGAGGACTTGGGGAGGGAGGCCCGCCCCCTTAGAATCCTGCGGCTACCCAGCGGCTTCGTGCCTGCGCTTCCGAATGTAGACCCTATGATCAACGGCTCACTTTGCTTGTTCCGGACCTGTTCGCTTTGGCCGGTAGTCCCGTTTGTCCAGTCCTTACTGAACTTTATCTCAGACTACACCCCATTCCTCACCTTTCAGATCTGTGCGAGCTAAGGTTATCCCTGGCCCTTGGACCTCAGTAGAGGACTGGTAGCTCACTCTTCTAGCAGGAGTCTTTCAGATGCTGCAGAGAAGACTACCTGCCGTGCTTGCCATGTTGGAAGGAGTGACAGTCCCCATGAAAGTAGAGCGGGAGAGTTGCATCTCTCTGAACCGCCCCCAGGAACTGGTCCATTCCATATGGACTTGTCTGTAAGGGCCAATTAGAGTTCCCTGTGTTGTATGAGCCTGTCTGCCATGGCTCTATTCTTCCTCACCCTGAGCATCCCGAGAACTGGCCTCACTGGAAAAGTTCTAGGCTGTATAATACTATTCACTTGTATATAATACTTTGTTACTCACCTTTCCAAATAGATGTTTTGAGCTTGGTGTGGAAAATTTTCATTAAAGGAGTGCTTTGGTTGTCTTCTAGGGATGCAAACTTGGCTGATATAAGTGGTGGTTTGGAGACAGAATCTGCTAATGGAAAAGATGCACTAGTAAGTATTTGTTTTTGAATGTTTGCAAGGAAAAATTTTGGTTTTCTTTTTAAAAATTTTTAAGCCAGTGAGTTCAATGGGGTCACTTAACTTGATTCTCCAATTTCTCTGTGGACACAGGAAGGTCCTGGGGATACTTCAGAGGCAATGGATACTCAAGCAGGCTCGGTGGATGAAGAGAATGGCCGACAGTTGGGAGAAGTTGAACTGCAATGTGGGATCTGTACAAAATGGTTCACTGCAGACACCTTTGGCATAGATACCTCGTGAGTATTTTGTGTAGCCCTTGTAACCTATGAAAAACAGATCTCAGCATGATCAGCAGGTAAGAAGTGAGTTTGAGGCAAGTATAAATGGCTCATTGTATTTTCTGTCTCCTATTCCTTGTTCAGCAAGTAATAAGAATTGGAATACTTTTAATCAGAAATTGTTTTAATACCCTCAACCTGTTATCTGCCTACCTAGAGCACAGCTTTAATAGGTATACTGGCAGCTCTTATCCATGACTAAGTTTACAACATGGTTGGGAGATGCAACCTTGCAATTACAAAGTATTATATAAGCAGTTGAGAACATTTAAAGCTTATATTAGGTGTCTTGGGTTTAGGGGAAAGGTTGGTGTATATGGCAGATAAAGTCTGTTGTCAAAAATTTGAATTGAACTTTAGTACCTCTTCATGCCTGAACCATTCTTGTTTCTCTTTTTGGCTTCTAATTTATTCCCTATAGGTGTCCTGAGTTTTGGCAAACCTATTTCCATTCTTTCACCTTTTCTAGTGAATTGAAGTTGTTACATGATTGATTTAGAATGAAAGGCTTCTTATTCTAGGAATTCCCCTATCACCATACACGTGAGCATTACTTTTGATGGGGCCTTTTTTCCTTCTGCTGGAACTGCTATAAGCCTTTTATATACATTCCCTCTAATTTCTCTCCCACTGCAAACTCATACTGTCCCTGAACTTAATATTTTTACCTTGTCACTTCCCTTTCAAGGAGTGCCCTTTACCCATAGAAAAAAATTCAATTCCACCTGGCATGTGAACTTTCTTAAACTTCTTAGTTCTCAAGACTTCATTTTACTACCTTTCTGGCAAATTATCTGTCCCAGATAAGCTTCTTTGCCCCTTTACCCACTAGCTTGTGCTTTTTCATCTCTACATATAAAAAAGGAAACTAACTCATATTTGTACATCCATTCCGTAATTTATTTTAACAAAATTTTCCTTAACTCTAAAATTTGAAGTTACTTTGGGTCCTTTACACTCTTAAAGACTAAGTATGGAGTTAATTTGATTATGAGGCAAGTAATGTTTTGTGAATTCTGTTTGAATTATGTTTTTCATTAGTCTTTTCATATATCCTGTCTGTCCCTTCCAGCTATATTATCAACACTTTAAAGAGATTAAAAGGTACTTAAATATAATGTGAATGTAAATATTTAAAGATTTTAAAAGAAACTACTTTGTCTTCTTCTATAACTGGCATACTATTTAAGGCACTCAGAAACTCTAATAAACTACCCTGGTCAAGATGCCATTGAGAAACTTTCAGATGCTGAATAATCTGCTTTTTTTTTTTTTTGTTTGTTTGTTTGGTTTTTTAAAATTATTTATATATTTTTCACATCAATTTAATCTCCAGGGGTCACCCACCACCTCCCCTCTCCGAACACTCCAGCTGGTCCCCACCCTCCCAGTGTGTATTTTCATTTGGTTGCCCATACATTAGTGAAACCATTTGGTTTCTGTCTTTTTCTTTCTGACTCGTTTCTGCTAGAATGATTTCTTCTAGGTACATCCATGTTTCAATAAATTCATCAAATTTGTCATTTTTAATTGATGAGTAATACTCCATTGTGTATGCATACCACATTTTCTTCATCCATTCATCTGTATTGGGGCATTTAGATTGTTTCCATGTCCTTACAATTATAAATAGTGCTGCAATAAACATCCGAGCAAAGGTGTCCTTTCGTACCCACATTGAGGTCTCCTTTGGGTAGATTCCCAGAAAAGCGATTGCTAGGTCAAATGGTAGTTCCATTTTCATTAGTTTGAGGGCCCTCCATACTGCTTTCCATAGTGCCCGGACCACTTTACATTCCCACCAGCAGTGTAAGAGTGTTCCTCTCTCTCCACATCTACTTCAGCATTTATTGTTGCCTGTTTTTTTGATGTGGACCATTCTTACTGGTGTAAGGTGCTAACTCATTGTGGTTTTGATTTGTATTTCTCTGATTGCCAGTGACGTTGAGCAGTTTTTCTTGTGCCTGTTGGCCATTTGTATTTCTTCTTTGGAGAAGTGTCTTTTTAGTTCTTTTCCCCATTTTTTGATTAGGCTTCTTGTTTTGTTTTTGTTTAGTTGTGTAAATTCCTTATGGATCTGCAGTATTAAACCCTTATCACTCTTGTGGAGGGCAAAAATTTTTTCCCATTTGGTTGGGCTTCTTTTAGTTTTTTCTGTTGTCTCTTTTGCTGAAAAAATTTGGAACGCTTCACGAATTTGCATGTCATCCTTGCCTACAGGGGCCATGCTAATCTTCTCTGTATCGTTCCAATTTTAGTATATGTGCTGCTGAAGTGAGCACTGAATAATCTGTTTTGATGGATAATACCTTATTGAATTTTTATGATAGACAAATTCAGATATTTGTAAAATTACAAGTTTGGTTTTGTGATAAGTCTTAAGAGTATATTAATAGATTTACATTTTAATCTAACTCACTGAAGGTAAGAACCCCTGCTGATTTACTTCTCATGAAATGTTTTCCTGATGTCACTGAATTAGTTTGTCTCTTATACAGATCCTGCTTACCTTTCATGACCAACTACAGTTTTCACTGCAATGTGTGCCACCATAGTGGGAATACCTATTTCCTGCGGAAGCAAGCAAGTAAGAACAAACTAGAGTATTGCAAAATGTTTGGATTCCAGTTAGCTAGGAAAGGGGATTCAGACTTCATAGGATCAGCAGATTTTTGCTTGGTAGCTGATAAAGTCACATTTGGGCTTTAGCTCCTGTTGGTATAGTCTAGTTCAAATCAGTTGATGACTCTACTTTTTGCTGCTGTAGTTGTTAGTTTGTGAGTCATCTAGTTCAATATTTTTTTGGATAGAGTGCCCAGTGCTATAGGTAACTTGTTCTTCCTCTTTGTTTTTGATAGACTTGAAAGAAATGTGCCTTAGTGCTTTGGCCAACCTAACATGGCAGTCCCGAACACAGGATGAGCATCCAAAAACCATGTTCTCCAAAGATAAGGTAGATGTGGAATTAATGAAATTGCATTCATTAGCCATAATTTCTTTCCCTCCAGTTTTTGTGGATATATGACTCTAGAATCAGTGGTTATTTTGATCTTATCTCATGTGATACATACTAATTTCAGTCTATACATTTTATCTCTTGATTTGATTATTAATAGAATTAATCCTTAAATAGTTTTGGTGGAACTGGAGGAAGCAATCCGTTGTCTACCACATAATAAATAGACAGATGATAACTCGGGTCTTGCCAACTTAGTTTAGCAATTTTGATCAATGTCTGTTAGATTTTGTCAGAGGGGCAGGAGATCAATTCATGCTTGTCTTTTATTATTAAAAATTATCCTTATTTTTAAACTGGAGAACCATATCACTAAAGTATGAATTCACAATTAGATGACTTCTCCTTCCTTGAGTCTTGTGTGATTCATGGTAAGAAATATAAAAATTAAGTAAATTATAAAACAGTGGTGTCCTAGTGTACGTTCTTATTTATTTGCATTTAAACCTATTGTGACCTAGTATACATTCTTATCTATTTGCATTTAAAAAAGAAGCAGATGTTTCACTGAACAGTCCTTTCTTTACTGTCTGCACAGGGATACTTTAGTCAATGCTGGTTTTGCTCTACAAAATTGATTTTATAGCCTACTAGGTGATTGTGATCTACAATTTGACATAGGGTGTGTATTGAGACACATAAATCAGAATCAGGCTGGCAAGACCCTTTTCTACTAACCTGGACTAAATCCTATAAACTGGAGGCTTTAGCAAAGGGTCCCCCCTTTCCCCTTTTTCTTTCTGCATTAAAAGTGCTTTAAATAAGCCAGGCACAGTGGCTCGTGCCTGTAAGCTTCAGCCTATGAAGTGGCTGGGGCTAGAGATCATAGTTCGAGTTCCACTCTGGGCAACACAGCAAGACCTAGTCCCAAAAAATAGCTGGGCATGGTTATGCGAGCCTGTAATCCCATCTACCTGGGAAGCTGAGGCTGGGGATTGCTTGAGTCTGTTACCCCAGGCATTGTGAGCCTGTGATTCCACAGGCAAAAATAGCGAGACCTAGTCTCCAAAAACAAACAAACAAACAAAAAACATATTATGCTTTACCTGATATGCTAAACATATTATGCTAAACATATTATGCTTATTCTGTCAATCATAATATAGTGGTCATACTAAAAATTTTGTTGATACAGTATAGCTATCTAATACACACTCTTTATGTTTTGTATCTTTGTTTGTGTGTGTGTACAGTATTTATAGTTTTCCAATACTATTTTCTTAATATCTTCATAGCTTTTCCTCATCCAAGGTATGCGCGAAGATCACAAATTACATTTAGTTGTAACGTCTCTTTTTTTTTTGAGACTAGGTCTCACTATGTTGCCTGGGGTAGTCCTGATCCCGCGGACTCCAGCGATCCCCAGCCTCAGCCTCCAGGTAGCTGGGGTGATAGGTGCCCGCCACTGTGCCCAGCTGCTTTTTTGAGACGAGGTCTCGCTATGTTGTCTGAGGTAGTCTCGAACCCGTGAACTCAAGCAATCCCTGGTCTCTTGCCTCCCAGCACTTGAATTATAGACATGTGCCACCACTCCCGGCTTGTGGTGTCTCTTGCCTGTAATTTAGAACAGTTACTATATTGTATGGGTTTTGTTTTTTTTTTTTTGTCTGTTGTGACATTTAAAATTTTGAACACTGATCAACAGTTGTTTGGCATGATGCTCCGTAATTTGCATATATCTTATCAACTCCTTTTTGAGTAGGTTCAGTATAAACATTTTTGGTAAGAGTATCGGTAAGTAGTAACTCATGGGTTTTTTGGGGTGGTATCACAAACAGTATAATGAGGCAATTTTTTTTTTTTTGAGACTAGGTCTCACTAGTGCACAGCTAATGAGGCAATTCTGATTTGTTTTACTATTATTGATGATCCTAAATTTAACTGTTTGATTAGAGAAGGATTAACTTCTAGGATTCTCCATTGTAAAAAGAGCTTTTTCCTTCCTAATTACTGAATAATATGTGGGGTGATACTTGGTGTTATTGTGTTATCTTCCTGCTGCTTTCAAATAGTGATTTTTTTTTTTTTTTTTAAGCCGGGCACGGTGGCTCATGCCTGTAAGCTTCAGCCTATGAAGTGGCCGGGGCTAGGGATCGCGGTTCGAGTCCCACCTGGGGCCCGTAGCGAGACCTAGTTCCAAAAAAATAGCCGGGCGTGGTGGCGTGCACCTGTAATCCCAGCTACCTGGGAAGCTGAGGCTGGGGATTGGTTGAATCCGTGGTACCCCGGGCAACGAGAGCCTGCAGTTCCACGAGCAAAAAAACCCGAGACCTAGTCTCAAAAAAAAAAAAAAAACAACAACAAAAAAAAAAAAGCCAGTGATTTTTAGCGACTATTTACTATCCTAACCTGAATCACTTGATTGTAAAACAGATTGTAAAAAATAGTTATTGTAAAACAGAAGTATTCATTGAGTACAGTTCTGTATTTTCCCGTCTTGGTATCCTTTTCTTTTGTAAAGTATCACTGTTGATTTGTGAATTTTTAGTGTCCACTGTTGGATTTCGTGGTTTCTGAAACAGATTGTACCACCCAGAATAGTTCTATCAAGCTAACTCCTGAAACTTTCTGACATGTCCGTATCAATTTTTGTGCTTCCTTTCTGAAACAAGAAATTATTCCAGGCTTTCCTTGTACTTTCCCTGGCTCCTTTAGTAAAAATTTGGTTTTTGCTGGGCATGGTGGCACGTGTCTTTATTCGCAGCCTACACAAGCCAGGGATGGCGGTTTGAGACCCACCAGGGGCAACATAGCGAGACCTAGTCTCAAAAAATAGCTGGGTGTGGTGCCATGTGCCTATAATCCCAGCTACTGGGACACTGAGGCTAGGTATCTCTTGAGTCCATGGGTTTGGGACTACCCCAGGCAAAATAGCAAGACCTAGTCTCTCTTTTTTTTTTTTTTTGAGACTAGGTCTTGCTATTTTTGCCTTTGGAACCACAGGCTCACATTGCCCAGGGTACCACAGACTCAAGCAATCCCCAGCTTCAGCTTTCCAGGTAGCTGGGGTTACAGGCACACGCCACCACGCCCAGCTATATGTTTTTGGAACTAGGTCTCACTACGTGCCCCCAGTGGGGTAGTTTCCTAGGCTGTGGCTTGCAGCAGGCACCACCATTCCTGGCCTGTGAGACCTAGTCTCTTAAAAAAAAAAAATCATCATAGCAGACTTTTGAGTAAGATACAAAGTTTAGTGTTAGTCACGGGAAGTTTGAGGTCCTTTGTGTTGCTCAACTGGAGATATCTCAAGTAGCTTGAAAAAGGAGCACATGAGAGAGAATAACTTCAGAACTATCTTTCAGGTAGTAACCAGAGAATGAGGTGGAACTGTTCCCTCCAACTGGATTGTCAGCCTTCTATGGCTAGGATTTTATATCTCTGTTTGAAATTCTCTACACTCTACATGTTGTTTGCTTGCGTTTATTGGGATACGGGGATGATGTTTTTGCTGGTCTGGAACCAGCAAAAACATCACAGAAAAGCAAATATTGCTGTAAGGAATCATGTGAGTTTTTTTTTGGTTTCCCAGTATATATAAAAATTATGCTTAATGATACTGTAAGTATGCAATTATATTGTGTCTAGAAAACAGCATACATACTTTAATTAAAAAAATGCATATATGTTAAATACCAGTTATTTGAGTTCTTAGAAAGATGACACTAGTAAACTTACTTGATGTAAAGTTACCACAAAGCTTCATTTGAAAATGTGCAATATCTGCAAAATACAATGACACAACACGCTAACACTAAAATAAGGTACAACTATTTATTTGTTTAGTAATTAGAAGATTGTGTATGGATTTTTCCCTTGATTATGACAAAGGCCTCTGAAATTGCTGAATTTTTCTTTCCTTTTTTGTGAACAAAGCTTTGAAAACAACTATCAAAGTCTTAATATATTTTGTTTTAAAAATTAGGATATCATACCATTTATTGATAAATATTGGGAGTGCATGACAACCAGACAGAGACCTGGGAAAATGACTTGGCCAAATAACATTGTTAAGACAATGGTAAGTATACAAAAATCAATAGGCTTGACATTTACAAGCCTGCTGTTCTTTTTAAGAATTGAATTCTGTTTCGTCACTCTGAAATAATACAATGACTAAGAAAAGTACAGCTTATTATTAAATTTTGCAGAGTATACAGTATTGCTAATTGTACATTTTAATCATTTTCACGGAGAAAGTAAGTTGCACATTGTTTTTAATGAACATCACCCATGGTAGTGTTTACATGACATTGAAATCTTTGCAAGTGTAATTTTATATTGAAATTGGAAACAGTTTTTTTCTGATAAAAAAAAAAAGTAAACACTTTTCTAGACATTATTGCCATTAGAGTTAAAGGGAGCACCTGGGGTGAAATCAGCAGCCAGCTATTAAGAGTGCTGCACTAGCCGGGCATGGTGGTGCATGCTTGTAAGCGGCAGCCTAGGAAGCCGCGGCTGGGGCCAGGGATCACAGTTCGAATACCACTGGGGGCACTTAGTGAGACCTAGCTCCAAAAAAATATAGCTGGGTGTGGTGCAGCACGCTTGTAATCCCAGCTACCTGGGAAGCTGAGGCTGGGGATTGCTTGAGTCTGTGGTACCCCAGGCAACGTGAGCCTGTGGTTCCACAGGCAAAGATAGCAAGACCTAATCTCAAAAAAAAAAAAAAGAAAGAAAAAAAGGGCCGGGCACGGTGGCTCGTGCTTGTAAGCTTCAGCCTATGAAGCGGCCGGGGCTAGGGATCGCGGTTCGAGTCCTGCCTGGGGCCCGTAGCAAGACCTAGTTCCAAAAAAATAGCTGGGCGTGGTGGCGCGCACCTGTAATCCCAGCTACCTGGGAAGCTGAGGCTGGGGATGGCTTGAGTCCGTGGTACCCCGGGCAACGAGAGCCTGCGGGCCAGGAGCACAAATAGCGAGACCTAGTCTAAAAAAAAAAAAAAAAAAAAGTTGCACTCTGGAGTGAAGGTGAAGGACTCTGATTTTTTTGTTGTTGTTTTTTTGAATTTTTCTGTTTGAATTTGTTAATGGTTATGTATTTTCTTATCAGAGAGAAAAACAATATCTTTTTGGAGAGTTTATATAGGACTTGATGTGTAGACTTGGTAGCTGATAATTTAAATATTAATTTTTGAGTAATACTGAAACCCTTCTTTTAGAGTAAAGAAAGAGATGTTTTCTTGGTAAAGGAACACCCTGATCCTGGAAGTAAGGACCCAGAAGAAGATTACCCCAAATTTGGACTTCTGGATCAGGTACATTAATAAGCTTTATGATCAGCTTTGGGTTTTTTGTTTGTTTTTAATATATATATATATTTCACATCATTGGATCACCTTTGCTTTTAAGTCACTTTGGTGACTTGGGTTTTGTTTGCATTTGTATTTCACCACATGTAATATTGCCATTACATGCCCATAGCTTGCTGAGTTCCAAATAAACAATTAGTGTTAGATGTGAAAAGAAAGGACCACTTTAAAACTAAAACCTAGTGTTTTAGTTCTGGCTCTTCCCAGAATGTTAGGACTTCACAAGTTTTTGACTGCAACTGTTTTATTGTCCTATTGCTGTCACTCCTCTCACTTGCACCTAGTCATGTCTGCTTATATTATTTTTTTCAACTTTTGTTTCTTCAGTTCTTAACATAAATATATTGTTACAAGTTATGTTTAGTTTGCCTTTCATGTCAATTTTGTTCTTAATAGTACTCATTGTTGTGAAGAATTCTTGTATACCTCGTATAACCTCAGGAAAAACAAAATTTTCATTCATAATTCAGTGGCAGGACTCACATTTGACATATCAGGATTTCAGGTCTTTCAAATGTGTCTTAAAATACTGATTTGTCTGCATTGAAAATGCAAGATTTCACAAAGAAATTCAGATTCCTACACTTTCTTGTAAAATGAGAAGATCTGACACCATTTGGCCAAGTTTCCCATATAGAAGTCGAGGAAATGGGACTTAAGGCACTCCACTTTGCCGCTGTCCCTTGCAACTCCCTACCCACTTACCATTGGTTGTCGTTCCTAAACTTAGTTTTTTTTTGAGACTAGTTTCACTATTTTTGCCTGTGGAACTGCAGGCTCACGTTGCCCAGGGTACCACAGACTCAAGCAATCCCCAGCTTCAGCTTCCCAGGTAGCTGGGATTACAGGCGTGCACCGCCACGCCCAGCTATTTTTTTGGGACTAGCTCTCTCTACGTAGCCCCAGGAGGGATTTAAGCCACGATCTCTGGTCCATGCCACGGCTTCCTAGGCTGCTGCTTACAGGCACATGCCACCATGCCCGGCTTTTTTTTTTTTTATTGCACACACACACGCACACACATATACGCACACATACATATATATTACATTGTTGTTTATCCTGATATTCTTCCATCACCTTATCACCTTTATCTCTTGTGCCCTCCCCCTCCCCAGGTTTTACTCTCCTCCCCCTCTCTTGCCCTATGCTTCAGTTCTGTTGGCAGTTTTAAGTTTTTCTTGTCTGTGGTTTTATAAGTTCCCTTTCTAATTGGATATGTTTCCCTCCAGGATCTTAGTAACATTGGTCCTGCTTATGACAACCAAAAACAAAGCAGTGCTGTCTCTACCAGTGGGAATCTAAATGGTAAGTGTTTGGTCTCTTGTTGATGAAATATTTGTAAGTTCTTAAATCTGAGATTACCTAGAATGGGCATTTTTTATGTTGATTCTTAACTGGATATTTACTAAGATGCCTGTAGATAAAGTAGGAGCTAGCATAGAGTTTGACATATCATAGTAGAAGAGAGGTTTTTTTCACTTTAACTACAGTTTTTGGGGGGGCTTGGACATGGTGGCGCATGCCTCTAAACAGCAGCCTAGGAAGCCGCAGCCGGGGCCAAGGATTGTGGTTCGAGTCCCACTGGGGGCACCTAGTGAGACCTAGTTCCAAAAAAGTATAGCTGGGCGTGGTGGCGCATGCCTATAATCCTGGCTACCTGGGAAGCTGAGGTTGGGGATTGCTTGAGTCTGTGGTACCCTGGACAATGTAAGCCTGCAGTTCCACAGGCAAAAATAGTGAAACCTAGTCTAAAAAAAAAAAAACCCACAGTTTTGGTTCTAAGTGAAACAAATTTAGCACAAAACAAGTGCAATTTAAAAGTTCAGACTTACTGTTTGTATTAGACTCCTCAGTTTTGTCCTCACAATTTAAATTAATTCAGCTTCATTATTTAGTAAAAATTTTTAGGCCCAACTTCTAATTTTTCATGTTCTGAATTTTCCATTTATTCATATAGTAGCATTTCTGTATTGCTCACTCACTGTAGCATGTTTTACTATGGCAGGAATGCCTCTCATTGCTAATAGTGATCTAACGAGAGCTGAAGTCCATGCGCTACAGCTAGCTTTTCATCTGACGCATGGCATCATTAGCTTGTCTTTCAGAGTGGTAGCTTTCTAAGTATTTTCGTTTCCACTGTTATTAATATTCTAAGATGGGGTGGAAATAACTAAGTGTATTGTTTATCTTTTTACACCACTTTTCCCTTTCATTGTTAAAATTTGATGAATACATGGTGCCACTTCTGTTCTTACAGGTGGAGCCTCTTTTGGAGGTGAATTCCTCCTCTGTCTTCTTTCAGCCTCTCAGACTTAAGTATTTTGTGGTTTGGAAAATGCTTTTTGCTGAGTTGTGGTAGAAGCTAAAACTAAATTAAAATTTTAAAGCATTGTGAAACTGGTGGCAATAGCAATTAATATGAAACGGTAGTTTCAGTTTAATGGTAGTAATTAAAAGCTTGTATGTTGTCATATTCTGCCTAACATGACCAGCAGTTCCCTTGATTGTTTTGTTCAAGATGGACCCAAAAATTTTCTTGAAATAATTAAAATGAAATGACAATACAATTGAGTATTTTGACTAAGATAACTCAAACTAGAGATAGTAATCTTGCAACAGTAAACTTTTATGAGACTAATAACTGGTTTGTTGATAGAAAGAAGTTCTATGTAGATCTGGTCCTGTATATGCAGAATATGACCTGCCTTCCTTGTCTTTTATTGCAGTAGAACTGCTGATAATTTCCAAGCTTGCCCCAAATTAAGACACAGTACTCTCTGCAGTTGTTTACATAAAGGTGTTTTCCTGCAGTTCAGGGACATTTTCTGCAAGAGAGAAATACAAACTAATTGAAAGTAATGACAGAACTGGGCAAACATTTTGAAGTATCTAACACAGAAACACACAAGGTATTATTCCTTGTGATCTTGTGTGTTGCTTTTTTTTTCTTTTTCATATAAAACATGTAAAATTGTCTATTGACAGTACTTTTACTTTCTCAAGCCAGGTTTGTCTAACCTGAATTTTATGCATGGGCTCATCCTTTAATGATCATTGTGAAAATGCCCTTTTAGTTGCCCACTCAACTTAAAGTCTTCATTAACTTGTGTCATGAACAACAACACAGTGGCTACCTAGCAGCACTGGAGAGAAACACCTTTTTAGTACTCCTGTTTTTGTTTTCTATGTTTGATGTACTTTTGTCTTGTTGGATAGTCAAGTGCTTTAGCCGATATGTGCCTTTATTATGTTTATGGACTATGTCATATAGTTCAAGCACAAGTAAACATTCACTTAAAGCAAGGATATTCTCTCTTTATGGATGTATGTATTCATTTGGGTGTAAGAAAACTTCATCTATGCAATCATTCTTAGCCATGGGTATTTGGAATTCAAATGAGTGAAAATGCATTTGTGTCACATCCTCAGAAAGTGTACTAGTATTTGTGGTTTGTTGAGGAAGGAAGTTGAAAATGTAACACAGGTATCATTGGTTTTAGGTTCAAGAGCTTACTACCAGAACCCAGAATTCTGGACTGTGAGACATTCAACAGATTCTTTCAGAGCCATGGTGAAATCCAGTATGCTTTTGGGCAGGAAATCCTCCTGTGGTGTTACACAAATGCACATTGGGAGTATTAGTCCCCCTGGTGTTTCTGTCATCTAAAGTAATTTGCCTTCTTTTCAAAGGGGGAATTGCAGCAGGAAGCAGTGGAAAGGGAAGAGGAGCTAAGCGCAAGCAGCAGGATGGAGGGACCACAGGGACCACCAAGAAGGCCCGGAGGTGGGCAGGAAACCCACCCACTCACCACTGTTTGAGCATACTTTGATGCTAGCAAAACCCACTGGAAGAAAAGGAGCCAAATAGTAGTATCACTTTATCCAAGGTTTCACTTTCTGTGGTTTTTGTTGGGGATCCGTGTGTGTGTGTGTGGGGTTCTTGCGAATTCTCTGGAAAAGAATTGGGTGACATCTCCTTTTGGTAGCATGAGGCAAGACACTTGCTAGACACAGGCAGGCAGGCAGCAGTCTTAGAAGACAAGAATACGTTTGCCAGAATATGGAGTGTCCCTATATATTGTTGTTAGTGGGATTTATTCCTTTGTGGAATATCTTTTCGACTTGTGGAATTTATGGATTTTGGGAGTCGGGTTGATTTGGTTTTCTGTAAATAGTGGTAATCCCTCTCTCACCCCTTTTTTTTGACCTTATGAAAATTTCCATGCTTAAATTTTCATTCTAAACAAAATTTCCATGATTAAATTTTCATTCTAAACTTGCTATAGTTTGGTTACTTTCAGTCAGCCAGGGTCTGAAAATATGTATAGTAAGATTTTTTTTTTTTTTTTTGAGACGCGGTCTCACTATTTTTGCCCGTGGAACCACAGGCTCACGTTGCCCGGGGTACCATGGACTCAAGCAATCCCCAGCCTCAGCTTCCCAGGTAGTTGGGATTACAGGTGTGCACCAACACCCCAGCTGTTTTTTGTTTGTTTGTTTGTTTGTTTGTTTGTTTTGAGACTAGGTCTCACTATTTTTGCATGTGGAACCGCAGGCTCATGTTACCCGGGGTACCACAGATTCAAGCAATTCCCAGCCTCAGCTTCCCAGGTAGCTGGGATTACAGGCGCGCACCACCACACCCAGCTATTTTTGGGACTAGGTCTCGCTACGTGCCCCCGGCAGGACTCGAACTGCAATCCCTGGCCTCGGCTATGGCTTCCTAGGCTGCCACCTACAGGCATGCACCACCATGCCCGTCCCAGCTGTTTTTTTGGAACTAAGTCTTGCTAGGTTGCCCTGAGCCGGACTTGAACCGCGATCCCTGGTTCTGGCCATGGCTTCCTATACTGCTGCTTACAAGCATGCACCACCATGCCCGGCCATAGTAAGATATTTTGATGGAGAGAGACCACACTCACTTAACTTTAATTACAGCTTACTGTTATAATTGTTCTCTTTTATTCTCTTACTGTGTCTAATGTAGAAATTGAACTTTAGATATATATATGTGGAATAAAATAGTGTGCATCAGGTTCAGTGCTATCCGTGGCATCAGGTATCCAGTGGAGGGTTTTGGAATGTAGCCCCTGCAGATAGGGGATACACAGTACTCCCCATTAACTCGGCTATCTAAGGTGAAAGGACCTGTCCATTTTTCCACCAGTCTTGCATACTTTGTGGGGTAAAATAGCCCTAGACCAGGTGTCCTGTTTTGCAGACACTGCAAAAACAGCCCAGCACATTGTCCTTTAGTCATAAGTCTAGGAAGTCAAGTTTCTTTAAGACATCTCAAGAAAAGAATGGGAGAAGAAGCAAGAGTTAAGCCATATTGAATGTTAATACTTCTACTTACCCTTTCTGCCTTCCCCTCTCATATCTCTTCCCTTTTGTTCAATACTGAGGCAGTGAAGTTTGATCATTTCCTTATTTAGATTGACAACAGTAGTTAAGTATTCATTTATGACTGCTCATAACTGAGCACTTAAAGTTATTGAAACTAACTAGTGAAACTGATTTTCATTGTTTATAATAATAACACTACTAGTGGAAGTTACCCCTGTTCCGCTTCTGTCTTTCTCCCCTGTGATGCAGTGACTCAGATTCATAATTCCTGCAGACTTAAGTAATTTCAGTAAACCCTTTACAAATAAAGCTAATCATTTACATTTTCCTATTTTGCCTACAGAGTACATAATCTATTTGTATAATAAAAAGTGTTTGTGAAGTTGCTTGTGTTTCATCTAATAAATAAGAATCCTTTTTTATAACAGACTTAAAGAATTGAACTAGAGAGGGCTTTAGTTTGATGATTTTTCTTTTTTCCTTTCTGCAGTGACCCTTTGTTTTCTGCTCAGCGCCTTCCCCCTCATGGCTACCCTTTGGAACACCCATTTAACAAAGATGGCTATCGATATATTCTAGCTGAGCCTGATCCCCATGCTCCTGACCCTGAGAAGCTTGAACTTGACTGCTGGGCAGGAAAACCAATTCCTGGAGACCTCTATAGAGCCTGCTTGTACGAACGAGTTTTGTTAGCTCTGCATGATCGAGGTATGTAAGGTATTAATATTCATGTTGAACTCAGTCTTTTTTGGTGCCAGGTAGAATTAGACATATCAGTCTGTTACCATTCATCTACCTCCCTATCTCTAATCATTTACGTGTGTGTGTGTTATATGTCTTTCTATTTTGTATTATTTTTCAACTTAAGATGGTAAAAATAAGTTTTCCTGTGTCACTTGTCAAACTTCTCCTAATGGTAACAATTTATTGTGTAATTATCAAAACCAGGAAGTTAAGATTGGTAAATACTATTGGTAAGACCGAAAACTATTCAAATCTCACCAGGTTTTCCATGAATGTCTTTTTTCTGGACCCTTATGTTGCATTTAGTTATTCCTCTTTAGTCTCCTGTACTACTGTGTCTGGCTTCCTGCAGTCATTGCTTGACATACATGATGATGGTATTTATTGTTTTGAGTTCTCTCATATTTCGTGTGTGTGTGTCTGTGTGTTTCGGGGGAAGTTGGTGAAGGGTATGTGAAACAAATATTCTCAGAGTTGTATGGAAAGGTTTACTCAGTGTTACTCCACTTCATTCCTGCTACCATACTCTCACCCATTTCTTTACACCACATATCCCATATAGGGGACCAGTTACCTTAGTTTCTACTTTTTTACTCATGTATTTCTTCTGCACAGTAAACAAAAACGTGTATTTCCTGGTTATCTCCATTTTTTACACACAAAGGGCAGGGTTCTATAGATATGCCTTTCCATTTTGCTTCACACAGTTATTCCATACCAGCTCAGAGAGATGATTTTTATTGTTTTCATCTTGTTAGCTTTTTTTTTTTGAGACTAGGTCTCACTATTTTTGCCCATGGAACCGCAGGCTCAACGTTGCCTGGGGTACTACAGACTTCAAGCAATCCCCAGCCTCAGCTTACCAGGTAGCTGGGATTACAGGTGTGCGCCACCATACCCAGCTTTTTTTGGGACTAGGTCTCACTATGTTACCCTGAGTGGGACTCGAATCGCGATCCCTAGCCTCAGCCGCTTCGTAGGCTGAAGCTTACAGGCACGAGCCACCAAGGCTAGCATTATCTTGTTAGCTGTTACTAAACTTTTCCTTCAGAAAGGTCGTACTAGCTTGCATTCCTACCAGCAGTGTAGAGTATTTGTTTCCCCACAACTTTTCACACCAAATTTGTTGTCCTATATTTTAATTATTACCAGTCTGATAGGTGGAAATGGGATATCTCAGTTTTTCTGAGTTTGAACAGTTTTTATGTTCACGTCATTATCATTTATAAATTATCTGCTTGTAGTTTGTTTTGTTTTTTTTTTTTTGCTTATAGTTTTTTTTCTCCTATTTTTCTGTCAGAATTTATTCGTTCGAGGGCCTGGCATGGAGGTGCGTGACTGTAAGCGGCAGCCTAGGAAGCTGCAGCTGGGGACAGGGATCGCGGTTCAAGTCCTGCCAGGGGCGCATAGCAAGACCTAGTTCCAAAAAAATATAGCTGGGTATGGTGGCACGCGCCTGTAATCCCAACTACCTGGGAAGCTGAGACTGGGGATTGCTTGAGTCTGTGGTACCCCGGCAATGTGAGCCTGCGGGTCCACAGGCAAAAATAGTGAGACCTAGTCTCCAAAAAAAATTTAAAAAAATAAACAAACAAGCTTACTTTTCCATAGCTATACCTCATGAGTTTGTTTTTTTTTTCTGTAGTAGTGCAAATTCCAGAAAGTATATAATTTCAGCCATAAATATTGAAGTATCTGTCTCTAATAAGAATTTTTAAAAGTGTGACAACCATGTCATTGTCATACTAATGTGAGTATGACACACATTAGTGTGAGTCATTCTAATAATCCATGCCCATGTTTCTGTGCTTATTCAGAATACGCCTCTTTTATTGTTTAAATTGGATCAAAATAGGTCCCAAAAGCCGGGCATGGTGGCACGTGTCCATAAGCGACAGCTTATGGAGTCACGGCTGGGTTTGGGGATCGCGGTTTGAGTCCTGCCTGGGCAACACAGCGAGACCTAGTCCTGAAAAAAATAGCTGGACGTGGTGGCACACACCTATAATCCTAGCTACCTGGGAAACTGAGGCTGGGGATTGCTTGAGTCCATGGTACCATGGGCAACATGAGCCTGCAGTTCTATGGGCAAAAATAGCGAGACCTAGTCTCAAACAAACAAACAAAAAAAAACCAAAATAGGTCCCTATGTATATTACATTTAAAATTCCTTTCTTTCTTTTTTTCTTTTTTTTTTTTTTTTTTTTGAGACTAGGTCTCACTATTTTTGCCTGTGGAACTGCAGGCTCATGTTGCCCGTGGTACCAAGGACTCAAGCAATCCCCAGCCTCAGCTTCCCAGGTAGCTAGGATTACAAGTGCGCGCCACCATGCCCAGCTGTATTTTTTGGAACTAGTCTTACTAAGTGCCCCAGGTGGGACTCGAACCGCAATCCCTGGCCCTGGTCACAGCTTCCTAGGCTGCTGCTTACAGGTGTGTGCCACCATGCCTGGTCTTAAAATCCCTTTATTTCTTGACTTAATGCTAAAAATTATAACATTTGTTTTTGTTTTTGTTTTTTTGAGACTATGTCTCGCTGTTTTTGCCCGTGGAACCGCAGGCTCTCGTTGCCCAGGGTACCACAGACTCAAGCAATCCCAGCCTCAGCTTCCCAGGTAGCTGGAATTACAGACGCACGCCACCACGCCCAGCTATTTTTTGGAACTAGGTCTCACTACAGGCCCCAGGCGGGACTCGAACCGTGATCCCTAGCCCCGGCCGCTTCATAGGCTAAAGCTTACAGGCACGAGTCACCGTGCCCAGCCCCAACATTTGTATTGATGCTAGTAATTTGAGGTAAAATAATGAAATCCTGTGGTTTATTGTGCTTACAGATGAGTTTGTTGGCCTCCTATTAGGATAAGCAATGCTTTGTTGTGTACATGTTTTCTTTTACCAGCGTGGTAGCACACCTGTAGTCCAAGTGCTGGGAGGCAAGAGGCCAGGGATCGCTTGAGTTTGTGGGTTCGAGACTCCCCGGGCAACAAAACAAGACCTGGCCTTGAAAAGGCAGCCGGGTGTGGTGGTGGGTGCCTGTAACTCTGGCTACCTAGGAGGCTGAGGCTAGGGATCACTTGTGGCCGCGGAATCAGGACTACCCTGGCGACATAGCTAGACCTAGTCTCAAAAGGTGGGTTTATTATAAAAAGGGGGAAAAAGTATAGGATGTTGGCACAGACACAGTGGGCAGAAAGAGCTGCCCCCAAAAGGAACAAAAGAGAGACCTGCATAGGCAGTGGTCAGTGTTAGGAGAGTTGTTTCTACTGATAGGCAGGCATACCTTGATTGTGGGAAAAGTCTGTGTAAGTGACTTAGGGGTATAAGAAGTGTGACTTTCTTTTTTCTCTATACATGATGACTATAATTCTGGAGGAAGAATTATAGAATACTTCTGCCTAGTATAGAATACTGACTGCCTAGTATGAAATAATGTCTACTTGGAATTCATCACAAATGATAACAGCGACTGGTGTTTATGCTGAGTCTTATATAAAAATCAACAATAAATCTGTCATAGCTTTAAAAAAATTTTATAAAAATCTTAGGCTTATAAAAAATAAAGAAAAGTACAAACTTTTTCTAAACCATTTGAGACTAAGTTACCATGATGCTCTCCCTCATCTTAGAACTTTTTATATCTTAAAAACAAGTAGGTTTTGTTTTTTTTTTTTTTTTTTGAGACTATAAGTCTCGCTATTTTTTGCCTGTGGAACTGCAGGCTCTCGTTGCCCGGGGTACCACAGACTCAAGCAATCCCCAGTCTCAACTTCCCAGGTAGCTGGGATTACAGGCGCGTGCCACCACACCCAGCTATTTTTTTGGAACTAGGTCTCACTCTGGGCCCCAGGCGGGACTCGAACCGCAATCCCTAGCCCCGGCCGCTTCATAGGCTGAAGCTTACAGGCACGAGCCACCGTGCCCAGCCCCAAACAAGTAGATTCTTGTATTAGTTGTCTAGTACGATGTACCAAATTACCATGAAACTTATTCTAAAACTACAAGTGTTTATTATGTGCAGTTCCTGAGGTTGGGAGTCTGAGAGCAGCTTCATTAGGAGAACTCATGACCTCATACCTAGCACTGTTGTCTCTGAGTTTTGACAGGGGCTACACGATATCTCCAAGATGACTCACTCATGTGATTTTGTCAGGATAGCTTCATACACTTGTCATGTTGGCTTCTCCATAGACTTAACTTTTCATCTTCCATGGCAGGTAACTTCAAGTTAAACTGTCACTTTCTGTGTTAGAAGGAACCTAATTAAACCTGCACTCAGTGGAGTGAAATTAGGTTCTAGCTCTTGCAAGGAAGAGATCAAAGAATTTAGTAGATATTTTCTAAGCATTCATATTTTTACAAAACCAGTTTGTAATTAGCAGAATTGGAACATTAGCATCTAATTATTACCATCTATCATTAAATCCTATTCAGAACTCTCAATTGACCCACTAGTGTTCTTTATTTCTAGTGAAAAGTCCTAATGGGGATCATTTTGTTATTTTTCAAGTCTTCTTCATTCTGAAATGGTTTCTGCACCTCTCCTCTACTTTCATGATCTTTACACTGGAAAATCAGAAGCCATTTATTCTATAAAATAGAATTAATCTTCAGTTTTGGTTTTCTGGTGAATTGATTCATATTTTATCAGGAATAATGCAGAAATGATGCTGTGTTCTTCAGTTTGCATCCTAGCAAGTAGTACATGATTTTGTTTCATTGCTTGTGATGGTCTTTTTAATCATTTGGCTGAGGTGTGCCTATCAGGTTTATCCACTCCAAGTTACTCTTTTTCTCTTTGTAATACGTGATTTGTGGGAAGTGATTACAAACCCTTTAATATGCTGTTCTATCACAAGTACCTTACTTAGACTCCCTTTAGTATCAGATTGCTCAGGAAGGAGTAAAGGAAGATTTAAGAAGATAGAATCTGACAAATACCTAAGGAAGTTCTGCTAAACGTGTTAATTTAAGGAGGTAATCGTTGTACCTGCCCAGTACAAGAACCACTGGAGTGTCTTGGAAAAAAATGTAGGCCAGGGTTTCAGTCAGTCTCTGCTGTTCTCTCCTGTGGGAGGTGTTCTTGAACAGCTGTGCATCAGCTTCTCCAGCTACACAGAAGAGATGGTAGCTGTGAGGGCTAAGTGAGTCTACTTCCCTGTCTCCTAATATATAAAAGGACTTTGTAAACCATAAGGGCCTTTACAAACAAATCTAAATTTAGTTCTTTCAGTACATTCAAACAATTTCAGACTATTGGGAGCAGTGGCTGGGCATGGTGGCTCATGCCTGTAAGCTTCAGCCTATGAAGCGGCTGGGGCTAGGAATCACGGTGCGAGTCCCACCTGGGGCCCGTAGTGAGACCTAGTTCCAAAAAAATAGCTGGGCATGGTGGTGCACGCCTGTAATCCTAGCTACCTGGGAAGCTGAGGCTGGGGAACTAGAGCCTGCAGTTCCACGGGCAAAAATAGCAAGACCTAGCCTCAAAAAAAAAAAAGCGGTATTGAAAATGCTTTCTTGAAGCCAAAGACTGGGGAAATTGGCCCCACAGCAAAGCCACAAACTGAGGCAGAGGAGATCTTCTACAATGGGCAATCACAATTGCCTGTATCCACAGAGAAACTTCTTCACCGGCAATGGCAGAGGGTGAGACCCCCTAAATCTGACACCAGAACCATAAGGTAAAGCAGCAAAACAACAAAGATGGGGTTAGAGAAGACAGCCTCTAATGAGAAGGCAAGGAAAGGACCACAAATAAAAAAACACAAACTTAAGACTGAAAACCTACCATCAAGGCTCACCTGGTTCCGAGAACATAGTCCTTCACACAATGAAAGAACACTACCACAGGGAATAAAGAGACTAATGGACTTAACACAGACTAGCAAACAACAAAGAGTGGGGTGTGAAAGAATGGAGGGGCCACCTGAGGGAGGAAGGTGGGGGAGATATCCCAAAAACCATTTACTGAATTTGTGATTGATTGATTTGTGTGTTTGTTTGTTTGTTTGTTTGTTTGTTTGTTTGTTTTGAGGCTAGGTCTTGCTATTTTTGCCCATGGAACCGCAGGCTCTTGTTGCCCGGGGTACCACAGACTCAAGCAATCCCCAGCCTCAACTTCTCAGGTAGCTGGGATTACAGGCGCACACCACCACGCCCAGCTATTGTTTTTGGAACTAGGTCTTGCTACGGGCCCCAGGCAGGACTCGAACTGCGATCCCTAGCCCCGGCCGCTTCATAGGCTGAAGCCTACAAGCACAAGCCTTGGTTAAGTCTTGAATGAATTGGAGAGTGTTTCTCTGCTAATCGAATAATCCTATACAGCCTGGAAATACTCTCCCACTTTTTCCACTTTTTGGTCATTTTTCCCTTTCATTTCCAAGTTACAGTGTCCCCTCCTATTAGATTCAATTGTCCTCTTATCTCCCACAATGGCCTTGTAGTAAAGTAAGATTCAAGCTGTATGCACAGGTAGAGATCAGTACAGTGACTTCGTATAATTTTTACCCAGGTTTAACACTATTAAGATTCTGCTACATTTGTTTAATCTGTTCCTTTATTTCTTTCCTGAAATTATTAGAAATAAATCTCAACCTGTATACTTTGTAAAAACCATGTATATCTGAAAAATATGGGCCTTTTTCCATAACCACAATGCTGTTACCACACTTAACATAGATAATAACCCTGTGCTGTTTCCTGAATTTAGTCTTTAAATAGAATTTTTGTCTCTTCATAATACTTAAAGAAAATAGTAGTTTTACTTTGTAGAAACCTGGCAGCACCACCTTAACCAAATGTTTAATAAAGTTTAATATCATCGTTTTGACATGTGCTTCCTGAGATAATACACCAAGACATAAGCATTACTTCAGTGTTCCTGACTTCTTGTCAGTATAACCTGGACTCGGACAGGAGGAAACATTAGACAAACCTGACTGTGACTGGGATATTCTACAAACTACAATGGCTGGTGCTTTCAAAATGTCAAGGTCATGAAAGACAGTGGAACTTCCCCCAGTTGGGAGAGACTGAAGAGGTGTCACAAGTAAAGGAAATGTGGGATGTCAGAATAAATCCTTGTACAGAAAAGGAATTTATTTGGATAATTCACTTGAAAATAATCTGTAAATTAGTTCATAGTATAATATCACTGGTCTTTTTATGGGTTAATGATCATGTCAACATTTAGTGAAGCTAAGTGAAGGACCTGTAAGTTCTCTTTGCACTATCTTTGAAAATCTGGAATTGTTTCAAAATAAAAAAAAAAATTTTTTTTTTTTAAGAGACTGATGTTGCCTGGGGTAAGCCCATGGACTCAAGTGATCCTTATGATCCCCAGCCTCAGTCTCCCAGGTAGCTGGGATTTCAGGCACTCACCACCACGCCTGGCTGCTTTTTCAAGACCAGGTCTCTCTATATTGCCTGGGGTAGTCTCAAACCCATGAACTGAAGCAATCCTTACCTCTTGTCTCCCAGAGCTTGGATTACAGGCTCGTGCCACCATACCCGGGTAAAATAAATGTTTTTTTGAGACTAGGTCTTGCTGTTTTTGCCCGTGGAACTGCAGGCTCTCGTTCCCCGGGGTACCACAGACTCAAGCAATCCCTGGCCTCAGCTTCCCAGGTAGCTGGGTTTACAGGTGCACAACTCCACGCCCAGATATTTTTTTGGAACTAGGTCTCACTGTGTGCCCGTGGCAGGACTCGAATCGCAATCCCTGGCCCCGGCTGTGGCTTCCTAGGCTGCCACCTACAGGCATGCGCCACTGTGCCTGGCTAAAATAAAAGTTCTTAAACGATGATTTATCTAAATCAGGATCCAAACAGGTTATTTGTTATAGGGAAGAGATAGTATATTTTTAACCTATCACCTTGAGTATAATTATACTTAATTAAAAACTAGATTACCTGTAACCTTTCTTGCTTTTTCTTCCTCTCTTTGTATCTCACGTTGAGATTTTAAGGCTTCTGAATTAATATTTTACATTCTTGCCCTGATATTTCTGGTTTCTATTTTGTTCTTCTGGAGTCCAAGTCACTCAAGTTTTTGTGGCACTTCTCCCTGGGTACTTCAAGTGAGTCTAACCTTTGTTTTCATCTCCGTCGCTGTCAGCTCCCCAGCTGAAGATCTCTGATGACCGGCTGACTGTGGTTGGAGAGAAAGGCTACTCAATGGTTCGGGCTTCCCACGGGGTGCGGAAAGGTGCCTGGTACTTTGAAATCACTGTGGATGAGATGCCACCAGACACCGCTGCCAGGTTGGGTTGGTCGCAGCCACTGGGTGAGTTGGTGCTAGACTGTGGATGTGGTAGAGAGGTGGAGACTGTCTAGCTAAACTTCAGGGCTTTCAGGCTTGCCAGATAATCTAGAATTCAGTTCCTGGGGGTTTGGTTGGTTTCTAACTTCTCAGAATATTTCTGTGATTGCCAGTGAGTTACCAGTTTTGTTTTTGTTCATTGGGGCTTTTTTTTTTTTTTTTCTCGAGTTACTGGTTTTACAAAAATGACAGGAAAATAAAAGGAATGGAATCTTAGAAGTCCTCTGATTGCCACTTTTATCTTTTTCATTGGGACAGGTAACCTTCAGGCTCCCTTAGGTTATGATAAATTTAGCTATTCTTGGCGGAGCAAAAAGGGAACTAAGTTCCACCAATCTATTGGCAAACACTACTCTTCTGGATATGGACAGGGAGATGTCCTGGGATTTTATATCAATCTTCCTGAAGATACAGAGACAGCCAAGTCACTGCCTGATACTTACAAAGATAAGGTGAGTTTGTCTCCTGAGAGATTTGTGGGTTTGAAGACCTGTGGCAGCCAGTGTCTGTAACAGTGGCCTGTGTATTCTGTGATAATGACCCACCACTCATGTTTTTTTCCAATATTTCCTTATAAACATTATTATTCATGACAAAATTGAAAGAATTTAGAAGTGTGTCCCAATACCCATCACCTAGATTTTACCGTTAGCATGTGCTCCATTCATTTCTCAACCTACCCTTCCATCCATTCAGCCTTTTTCAATATGCTTCAAAGAACACTGCAGACATCAGTACACTTCCCTTTTTTTTTTTTGAGACTAGGTCTCGCTATTTTTGCCTGTGGAACTGCAGGCTCACGTTGCCCAGGGTACCACAGACTCAAGCAATCCCCAGCCTCAGCTTCCCAGGTAGCTGGGATGACAGGCGCGCACCACCACACCCAGCTATTTTTTTGGAACTAGGTCTCACTACGGGCCCCAGACGGGACTCGAACCACGATCCCTGGCCCCTGCCGCTTCATAGGCTGAAGCTTACAGGCACAAGCCACCTTGCCCAGCAGTACACTTCCCTCTTAAGTGCTTTTAGGACATATATCTTCATCTGGAGTTTGTGAACCATTTGTTTGGTTTTTACTTGATATAGTTTTTTATAAAGATACAACTTTTTAGTGTATAGTCACTGCGTTTTGTGTTTACTCAAGCCCCTACCAAGACACAGAACCTTACACATTCAAGGAGGTTCACTAATGCTCTTTCAGGTCATTCCCCTCTGCTACCCTCTAGAGGCTACCACTGTCTTCTGTTTGTTTTTTTTTGTTTTTTTTTTCCATCATAATTTGATTCCGTTAAGTTGTTTTCCCCCCACTTATCTTTTCCCTAATATATTTACTGTACTTTTAAAACATAGACCTCAAAGACCAGGCACGGTGGCTCGTGCCTCTAAACTTAAGCCTATGAAGCGGCCAGGGTTAGGGATCATGGTTCGAGTGCCGCCTGGGACCCGTAGCGAGACCTAGTTCCAAAAAAAAATAGCTGGGTGTGGTGGTGTGTGCCTGTAATCCCAGCTACCTGGGAAGCTGAGGCTGGGGATTGCTTGAGTCTGTGGTACCCCGGGCAACGAGAGCCTGTGTTTCCATGGGCAAAAATAGCAAAACCTAGTCCCAAAAAAAACAAAAACAAAAACAAAACATAGACCTCCAACTGTCTTACTGTTTTTTTGATTCATTTGTGTGTTGCTCATGCAGAAAATGTGACTGAGTGATCAAGTCAACAATTTGAGGCCGGGCATGGTGGCACATGCCTGTTGGCAGCAGCCTAGGAGACTGTGGCCGGGGCCAGGGATCATGGTTCGAGTCCCACCGGGGGCACGTAGCGAGACCTAGTCCCAAAAAAATAGCTGGGTGTGGTGGTGCGCGCCTGTAATCCCAGCTACCTGGGAAGCTGAGACTGGGGATTGCTTGAGTCTGTGGAACCCCGGGCAATGTGAGCCTGCGGTTCCACAGGCAAAAATAGCAAGACCTAGTCTCAAAAAGCAAAAAAAAGCAAAAAGCAATTTGAGCTGATAGAATCAGTATGAACACATTTTGATTTTCTGTTCCATCAATTCCATTAGTTTTTTTTTTGAGACTAGGTCTTGCTATATAGCCTGTTGCTCGGGGTACCACAGATTCAAGCAATCCCCAGCCTCAGCTTCCCAAGTAGCTTGGGATTACAGGCACGTATCATATCACCATGCCCAGCTATTTTTTTGGAACTAGGTCTCACTACGGGCCCCAGGTGGAACTCAAACCGCGATCCCTAGCCCCGGCCACTTCATAGGCTGAAGCTTACAGGCACGAGCCACCATGCTTGACCTGTAGTTTAGTTTGTTCTTGGTTATGGACAGGGAGATGTCTACTTATAGAGCCATACAAGGTGTAGTCTTTGTTATCTGGCGTAATGCTTTTGAGATTGATCTAGACTTTTACATGTTTTTCATTTGCTATTTGCCATCTATCTTTGTTTCTGTTCAAATATAGGCTTGTAGTAATTCTTTTATTTATTTATTTATTTATTTATTTTATTTATTTATTTATTTATTTATTTATTTATTTATTTATTTATTTATTTATTTTTTAATTTTTTTTTTTTGAGGCTAGGTCTCGCTCTTTTTGCCCGTGGAACCGCAGGCTCCTGTTTCCCGGGGTACCACGGACTCAAGCAATCCCCAGCCTCAGCTTCCTAGGTAGCTGGGATGACAGGCGAGTGCCACCACGCCCAGCTATATTTTTGGAACTATGTCTCACTACGGGCCCCAGGCGGGACTCGAACCGCGATCCCTAGCCCTGGCCGCTTCATAGGCTGAAGCTTACAGGCATGAGCCACCGTGCCCGGCATTCTTTTATATTTTGGATTACAGTGTTTAAAATGGCTTAAAATGTTTTTTCTCCAAGTTTGTCACTTATGTACTCATTGATGATACCTTATAATGAACTTGTTTTAAATTTTTATGAAGTTTCTCAATTTTTTCTCACTGTTACATTGCTTTCTATGAGTTAAAAATCTTTGCCTACCCTAAATTATGAAAGTATTCTCTCATTTTTCCCTTTGAAAAATACTATGGTTTTACTTTTATATTCAAGTCTGTGATCTACCTTGAATTAATTCTTAGTTCTAGTATATGGTATGAAATGTAGAGGATCAGGCCGGGTATGGTGGCGCTTTTAAGCACAGTCTAGAAAGCGAGGCAGAGACTAGGAATCGCTTGAGTCTGCAGGTTTGAGGCCCTCCTGGGGCAGCATCGCGAGACCTAGTCCCAAAAAATAGCTGGGTGTGGTGGTATGCGCCTATAATCCCAGCTACCTTGGAAGCTGAGGCTGGGGATCGCTTGAGTCCGTGGTATTCCGGGTAAGGTGAGTCTGCGGTTCCCCAGGCAGCAAAGCAAGACCTAGTCTCAAAAAAAAAAGAAAGAAAGAAATGTAGGGGACCAGTGTCAAAAAAATTCTCCTTCCTTATGGACATCCTGTTATTCTAGCATTGTGTTTGAAAACTCTTCATTGACCCTTCTGCCAGGACCACACTGTCTTGATTATTGTAACTTTTGGGTAACTCTGGACATTGGGTCATGTCTAGCTCTCTGAAATTGTTCCCCATAGTAAGCAATCTAGGCAACATTTTTTTCCATTGTCCTGCCTGCCATCTAGTACTTTAAATGAAGACTCCATTGATGCCTGGCTTTGGGTTCACAGAGATCTCCAGTTACCTCCTTAAACGATAAGGATATTAAAATTTTACTTCTCATAAAATTTCGCTTTTAATTTAAAGAATTTGTTTGAAATATATTCATGTGATAGAATATTATGAATGTACTCAGAAAATACCATGTTCTGATAGAAAATAATCTCCAGTGTACACAGAGTAAAAAACTCAAGATAGAAAACTGAACTGTACAGTACATTTGTATGCTTTTTGTTTCTTGATGTTTTTCTGGTGTGTGTGTGTGTCTGCTTTAATTTCAAATTAATATATTCCTAGGCTTTTTGGAAGGGTATCAGGACACTGGACCAGTTATTATTTTTGTGGACTTGTATATCTTTTGAAAGTGGGTGGGGGGGTTGTTTTATTTTATTTTTTTATCAAGCTTAATATAGACATGCTCAGAAATTGAGATTCAAGAAATGTAACGTCATTTTCTTATATGGGAGTGAGTAGGTATAAAGATTCTTGGGATCCAACAAGAGGTGACCCAGAGATCATAGGAAACTGTGAGGGAAGTGGACCTCAGAATGTTTTGATATTTTTTGTTTGTTTGTTTTTGAGATTAGGTCTTGCTATTTTGTCCAGGGTACCAGGGACTGAAGTGATCCCCAGCCTCAGCCTCCCAGGTAGCTGGGATTACAGGTGCACGCCACCATGCCCAGCTTTTTTTTTTTTTTTTTTTTTTTGCGACTAGGTCTCACTATGTTGCCCCAGGCGGGTCTCCAACCCGCAGACTCAAGTGATTCCTAGTCTCAGCCTCACTTCCTAGGGTGAGATTAAAGGTGTGTGCCACTGCACTCGGCCCCCTCAGAATGTTTTGTTTTGTTTTCTTTTTAAAATTTAGGGCCGGGCACGGTGGCTCATGCTTGTAAGCTTCAGCCTATGAAGCGGCCGGGGCCAGGGATCGCGGTTCGAGTCCCGCCTGGGGCCCGTAGGGAGACCTAGTCCCAAAAAAATAGCTGGGTGTGGTGGCGCGCGCCTGTCATCCCAGCTACCTGGGAAGCTGAGGCTGGGGATTGCTTGAGTCTGTGGTACCCCAGGCAACGAGAGCCTGCGGTTCCACAGGCAAAAATAGCAAGACCTAGTCTCAAAAAAAAAAAAAAAAAAATTATTTATGCATATGTATATTTCACATCAATCACATCATCCCTGGGGGTCCCCCACCACCTCCCCTCCCTGGCCACTCCAGCTGGTCCCCTCCCACAGTTGTGTACTTTCATTTGGTTGTCCATATATTAGTGAAACCATTTGGTTTCTGTTTTTTTCCTTCTGACTTGTTTCTGCCAGTATGATTTCTTCTAGGAACATCAATGTTACCAGGAAATCATTGAATTTGTCATTTTTCATTGGTGTGTAATATTCCATTGTATATATATATATATATATATATATATATATATATATATATATATATATATATATATATATATATATATATATATATATATATACCACATCTTTTTCATCCAGTCATCTTTGGGGCACTCGGGTTGTTTCCAAGTTCTTGCAATTATAAATAGTGCTGCAATAAACATACGAGCACAGGTGTCCCTTTGTACCCACATTGAAGTCTCCTTTGGGTAGATTCCCAGAAGAGCGATTGCTGGGTCAAATGGTAGTTCCATTTTCATTAGTTTGAGGGTCCTCCACACTGCTTTCCATAGTGGTTAGACCAGTTTACATTCCCACCAGCAGTGTAGAAGTGTTCCTTTCTCTCCACATCCATGTCAGCACTTGTCTGTTTTTTGTAAAAGGCGAAAGATTTATACGATCTGAAGAGAAAGTAGAGTATGTTGTCTGTTTTTTGGATGTGGGCCATTCTTATTGGTGTAAGATGGTATCTCATTGTGGTTTTGATTTGCATTTCCCTTACTGCTAATGACCCCCTCAGAATGTTTTAAGAATGTTTTATATGAAGTAGGGAATTTTAGGCTCAGAAGAGTTGTCATTTTTTTCTCTGAGATTATATAAGAGGGAGAAATCTATTAATTTTAGCCACTTCTATGGGCATTGTGGTGAGTGTAAATACATGTTTATATGTGTTTCTGCACAAATCTTAATAAAGGCCTTTTAAAAAATGTTTAATATGCCATCTGGTTCTTTTTAAGAAACAAATAGTTGCTCAAAATCTAGTATAGCTAACTCTGTCAAGATTTTTCATTTCTTTGCAGAATACTCAATACTATGAGGGTGAGTCTGACTTTTTTTATTCATGATGATGTAGCTGATGCTTTAATGTTCCTTTTTTTCCCCTTTCTTACTCTGTTTTCAAGGCTTTGATAAAATTCAAGAGTTATTTGTATTTTGAGGAAAAAGACTTTGTGGATAAAGCAGAGAAGAGCCTAAAGCAGACTCCCCATAGTGAGGTGAGTCATGTCAGAGACCTTGAAGATTCTGGATCAATCCCCTAATTATAAAAATGAGGTCTATTTTCTGCCAACACAACTGGTTACAGTAGAACAAGGTCACTCTCTTGCCTCCCGTCTTTGTGCTCTGTCTTTGGTAAGATGCTGCTGCTGTAAGAGGGATGACTAAAGAAAAGGGTTAAAAATTGGCCTAATATCTACAGGTGACTGAGGAAGCAAGTAAGAGGTAATTATTTTTATCAGAGGAGATATCCAGTGTAAAGGGGGAGAAAACACTGGGGTAAAGAAGAGGAGCAGGCTGTGTGACTGAGAGGCAGCAGGTATGAATGGTTGATTCAGTTTGTAATAGAACTTGTCCAGCCTTCTTTGCCAGGGTGGTTGGGAACATACCCAGCATCCCACAGTCAAAGAAGAGCTAGGACATCTGGACCAACCATAAGGGAGGGAGAAAGTTCTTTCCTATAACTTGGAAACATTTTCCTATAAGTATTGCTATCAACCCTCTGGGACAGTAATATAGAAGCAGGTATAGGAGGAATAAAGAGACTAAGATTCCAGTTATTTTCAGTAAACAAATAGGAAAGGTAAACAGTAGTTCTAAGGGTGATACAGCCAGGAAATATAGTCAAGGTGAAGATAACTGTTGCTGGCAAAAAGAGTTAGAGAAAGTACTCTAGGAAAAAGAGCTTTGTTTGAGGTCTATATATAGTCGTTAAGAGATAATACTTAGGATCTTTTTGAGAGGGAAGGGGCAAAGAAAATGAGGATTCAGAAACTTTGATAAAAAAAATCAAGAGATTTACAGAGTAGAGAGAACCTGATGCAAGGGAAGAAGACAAGTGAATAAACTGGTAAAGTTCAGGAAATCAGTGGAATATGAAATACATTTTTATAAATGTGTGTAAGAAGTATGTAGTTATAAATATCATGGAATTCAGAAAATATACCTGAAGACCAATTAGAACAGTATAGTTTAATATTCTCTGAAAAATCTGGGGCTGGGCATGGTGGCGCATGCCTGTAAGTGGCAGCCTAGGAAGCCACGACAGGGACCAGGGATTGTGGTTCGAGTCCTGCTTGGGGCAACATAATGAGACCTAGTTTCAAAAAAATAGCTGGGCATGGTGGCGCACTCCTGTAATCCCAACTACCTGGGAAGCTGAGGCTGGGGATTGCTTGAGTCCATGGTACCCCGGGCAACATGAGCCTGCGGTCCCATGGGCAAAAATAGTGAGACCTAGTCTCAGCAACAACAACAACAAATTCTCTGAAAAATCTGAAGTATTTATTATATAAATGTAAGATTACTATTGTTAATATACAAACTATGTGCTGTTCTGGAATACATTATTACCACTATGGTGGCAGTACTTTGGTATCATTCTTCAAGTGAGATTTTCTAATAAGCTTGTTCTTTTCCTTTTTTTTGAATTCTGAAGTAAAGCCATGTTTTTTTGTTTCAGATAATATTTTATAAAAATGGTGTCAATCAAGGTGTGGCTTACAAAGATATTTTTGAAGGAGTGTACTTTCCAGCCATCTCGCTATATAAGAGCTGCACAGTAAGTATCATCTGTTATCCTGTGAACAGAATTTTAGGGAAATAGGTTAATGGTTATGATGAAAAAAATAATTATATTCTAGAAAGAAATCTGAATAACATAGCAGTATTTCAAATTACTGTTCAAAAATAGTTCAGATAGTTCCAGAAGTTCCAAAAATACTTGGGTGGTTTAGATATTTACTTAGACAACAAAATCATGTAATTTTAATGTGTCCCATACATATCCTTTGAGTGCACTGTGTGAGAAATGTTATTGTTCATTGTAAAAGATATAAAGTCTGTCTATGTGTGTGTGCATAAATCAGTGTGGTATTGTAGGTCATGATGGTGTAACATTAGTTAGTAATAGTTACTTGTATATACATATGTATTTTTTATAGGACCCAGCAAGAAGGGGCCTGTAATTAGAACCTGTTAAAAGTGATTTGAAAAGCTAATGCCTAATCAACAACAACAACATAAAAAACAAAAACAAACAATAAAAGTAAAAATAGCAAAGCTAAGAGAAAGAAGTTCATGCCTAGATGTTTCCATGTATTTTTACTGAAGAAAATCTTTAGGTTATAAACATAAACCACAAAGGTCTTTTTTATTTACTAATTCTTGATGGATGGACATTAGCGTATTGATATTATTTGTTCCTGTTATACACTCTGTGTCCTGGCTACCTTTTAAGTTTGCCATGTCAAATTAACTTTTTCACTCCTGCTTGAATTGAATTTGTCCCAGGTTTCCATTAACTTTGGACCTTGCTTCAAATACCCTCCAAAGGATCTCACTTACCGCCCTGTGAGTATCATTAAAAATGTCTGCATTTTGCTGGGCGTGGTGGCACATGCCTGTAATCCCAGCTACCTGGGAGACTGAGGCTGGGGATCACTTGAGCCTGCAGGTTTGAGATAACCTTGGGCAACATAGTGAGACCTAGTTTCTTAAAAAAAAAGTGCATTTTTAGTATTTTTTGTTACTTCTTGTTACAGTTAATCTAATCACATCATCTCCCCTTTCTTGTTCTTTCCCCAGATGAGTGACATGGGCTGGGGCGCTGTGGTAGAACACACTCTGGCTGATGTCTTATATCATGTGGAAACAGAAGTGGATGGGAGGCGGAGTCCCCCATGGGAACCCTGACAGGGGCCCTCTTTCTTTGTGGACATGGACTTTCTGAGGAGTCACACTGGGGGAGGCAGGGTTTTTGTTTGACTGTTGTAAATATTCTCCAGAGGATGCTATGAAACACAGCCTCTGCTTTTAGTAACTTAAAAGCTGGGTGGGACTGGGAAAAGGCCTGCCCTTCAACCTCTTCCCCACTTCTGGTGATGGCTCTTACTTTGTGTGCCATATGCTATTAACTGCTGACCCTAGAATCTTATGAGCTCCCTGTGAAACTGGTGCTGTGCCACATACCCCACAAACTGGGACTTGTTATCTTACTGTATTTTTTTTTTTTTTTTTTTGAGACTAGGTCTCACTATGTTGCCTGGGGTTGTCTCAAACCTGCGGATTAAAGTGATTCCTAGCCTCAGCCTCCCGAGTAGCTGGGATTACAGGCACGCACCACCGCACCCAGCTTTACTGTATTTTCTAAGGAGTGAACAATCTTGTCCAAGTAACTTATTTAAAGACATTCCCTTCTGTGGGCATTGACTCCATCCCACCTGGTTTCCAAGAAAATGGTGGGGCCATTTGTGAGAAAACTAGATTAGTAGCTGTGCATTACAAACCAATCCAAAAGCGCTTTCCTTTCGGTGTGGGCTTGTTTTCATTGTTAATTTTGAAATCTACTTTTCAACACTGGGATCTCTGAAATGTTTGAGTCTCTGAAACTGTAATTGTGTAAAGAACTTGCTTGCGATTTAACAATTAGAAACTCTTCCCAAATAAAACTTATCTTCAAGTTTGTGTAGTTTTTTTCTCCCCTTTCAGGTTGGGTTTCTCCATGACAGTGTCAAAAGCATGGGCATTTTGAGGAAGGGGAGCCAACACTGGAAAAAAAATTTCTGACTTGCATATCCACCCACTCCCTATGCTTAACTGTCACCATCCACCGCACTGCACCCCCTTTTTCCTATGAAAATCAGATTCATGAGGAAATCAACAAGAGTTTAAAATGATTAAAGACCATTCTTTACTCTTTGTTTGTTGATATGTGCAGGCTGTTTTCCTGTCTTTGAGTATCTTTCTTTGTAGTAATTGGATTAAGGGTAGTTTTCGGGATACTAACTATTGGAATATAAGAATGAACCTTCCTTTGATATTCTCTTACAGCTTTCCTAAGTTCCTTTAATGGTGCATCAGTGGCAATGCATACCTCCTAGGATTGCCCCAAAAACTCTTGCATGTAACTTTCCACCTAGGGTAATAGGTAGAGTGGTTCACCACAGATGTTACCAAGAATCACTGTATGTTGTTCCTGCTGAAGAAGTGATCTAAACTTCAAGTGACTTGGTATCTTAACCCAATGACTTTGACTAATAATACATCTGTCTCCTAACAAAGGATGCAAACTCTTTGTTTTGGCCATCTCATGCCCCTTACTAGGAAGGCTAATAACAGTGTAGCCATGTGACTGTAGACGAGTCTCAGCCTGTCCTCCTTCACAAGTATTCATTCCTGACTTGTCTTAAAGGACAAACTTGGTTATGAAGCTTCTGGATCATCAGAGTTTGGAGGACTTTAAGAAAATGAGGGTGACATTATTTAGAGGAGTTTGGAGTATATTTTTTTGTAATATAATTATCATATATATGCTCTCTAAACTATAAAGTTAGATATTGACTTTCATGAATCAGAAGTTACAGAAGTAATGACTTTGCCTATTAATATTGAAAGTGTATTTGTGTTTCCATTAAGGTTCATTTGAAGGACCCAGTATATTCAGTCTTCATACAGTCCTGTGTAAAATGTACGCAGATCCTCACCAGCAACTTACTTTCTTGTAAGTTGTAAAATTTAATGTAAAACTAAATGACAAAATAACTTCCCAGTCATCTCAAAGATACAGTTGCATAGTTTTAAGAATTTATATAAGCCAGCTTAAAACCATAGTGATTGTTGAGAGCCCATTTCTTTATTATCAGCCCCCCTCTTTTGAAACAAGAGTAAAGTGTTATAGACATCTTTAAACATGTAGCCAACTTCTCTTAAGTGGGAGTGCATTATAATTTTCTTCTGCAATTCTTCAGCTACCCCTCTGACTCTAGATGGGGAAATAATTTCATCTATGCCAAAAATAAGAAACAATCAGGACAAATAATAAATAATCTGTCAGTAGTAAAATTCCCAATACCACAATAAATATCAGCATTGCCACTAGTGCTAATTGGTTTAATAACTAAATTAGTGCTCTTTTCCAATCATGTAAATCATCTACACCATCAATGGATTAGGAGGGAAAAACTTGAAATTATAATGGTTGGTTACACGTTTTGGCAAAATAATCCTCTTCCAGTATTTTTAAAGAATTCTCTGAATCTTGGAAAGAGAATTGCTATCAGCATATTAGCTCTCTCAAAATAGTAAAACATTGACTCTAAGGCAGGGAAGTTGGCAGCCTGAACCAAAATGAGTGCTAATAGACTCTGAACTAAAGAGTCAGTTCCCTTTTTAGGTCTAAATAAAGTCTGGAATAATTACTTTTGTTTATCTTAGTAATACTCTTCTTATATAGGCTACAGACCCTTTTTATTAGTAAATAAAAATTCTGTTATAATTTTCTAGGACCCATTAGTCCAGCTGCCAATTACAGAATTTTTTAAGAATGTTAGTTTTTAACATACAGAATTTGATTTTTATGATTCTGATAGCAGATTCTAGACAACTGAAAGACATAGTCCCCAGCAGTTTTTCCTTTTAATAAGCTAGAGAAATTAATCTAGCCAAAATCTTTGTCCAAGACTTCTGTAGTGTGAAGTTATAATTTACTAGAAGAAAAAAATTTTAGAATTTTAAAACAGGTAAGGTAAGTTTATATGGCAAATTCTTTTTTTTCTGACTGAAGTGGGGGTGGCAGTCTACTAATTAGCATTGGGTTTTTTTTTTTTTTTTTGCTTTTTTTTTTTGAGACTAGGTCTCACTATTTGCCCATGAAACCGCAGGCTTACGTTGCCCAGGGTACCACCGACTCAAAGCAGTCCCCAGCCTCAACTTCCCAGATAGCTGGGATTACAGGCATGTACCACCACACACAGCTATTTTTTGGGACTAGGTCTCGCTGTGTTGGCCCAAGCAGGACTGGAACCACAATCCCTAGCCCCAGCCGCTTCATAGGCTGAAGCTTACAGGCACGAGCCATCATGCCCGGCTTAATTAGCATTGTTTTTTCATCAAGAGAAGTTGGGCTAGATTTCTGGAACTTACCTAGTAACATTTTAAAGATTTTTTTGGGTGACAAGGGCCCAGAAACATTTTACAAGTGTTTTGGGACCCTTAACCTACATTTCACAGTGAAATTGAAAACTCTTCGTCTGTAAAAACCTCATCCATAGTTTCTTGGTACTAAAGTTTTACCAATCTGAACTCCCATGTCATACTCTTAAACACACTGCCACTCCAGCCCACTGTCACCAGGTGAAATCCTTAAACAGACGAGTATGCAGGCCGGCATAGCTAGAACAGGAGCAGCAGGCTGGTCTTTTAACACCTAGTTTCAGCAGCTGGGCTGGACTCCAGGCGCTTTCGCAGGTGATTGGCAAAGTCCACTTGGGTCTGTGAGAGGACTTGGTTGATGATAGTCTTTGGCAACCATCCCTAGAGTAGAAGGTAGAATTTGGGTATGCTATGAGTAATGTTCTTTTTTTTTTTTTTTTTTGAGACTAGGTCTCGCTATTTTTGCCTGTAGAACTGCAGGCTCACATTGCCTGGGGTACCACAGACTCAAGCAATTCCCAGCCTCAGCTTCCCAGGCAGGTGTGTGCCACCATGCCCAACTATATTTTTTTGGAACTAGGTCTTGCTATGTGCCCCCAGCGGGACTCGAACAGTGATCCCTGGCCCCGGCCATGGCTTCCTAGGCTACCGCTTACAGGCATGCGCCACCATGCCCGGCAGTAATGTTCCATTCTTAAGACATTTCTGCTCCCCTTCATCAATATTGTGGGTTGTTGTCGATGGTGTGGTCTTCCAGCTGTTTCTGAACTGCAATTGGCCAAGGCTGGAGGATCGCAGTGGCACCCTTGGCTGCCGTGACAGTGTCAAAAGTATAAATGAATCAACATCAGTTTCAGCCCTGTCTTCCAGCTGTGTGACCCTGAGAAAGTTACCATACTTTTCAGGGCCTCTTGCCTTCTTTTTACAATGACAACTGCAAAGTTGAAATTTGATAAAAGAAGGAGCTATTGCAGACTTTTGAAAAGTTGGATGGCATTATCCAAGTCTCCCCACTCCAACAATCTGATTCTCTCTCTTTTTCTTTTTTTTTTGAGACTAGGTCTCGCTATTTTTTCCCGTGGAACCGCAGGCTCTCGTTGCCCAGGGTACCACAGACTCAAGCAATCCCCAGCCTCAGCTTCCCAAGTAGCTGGGATTACAGGCGTGCACCACCACGCCCAGCTATTTTTTGGAACTAGGTCTCGCTACAGGCCCCAGGCGGGACTTGAATCGCGATCCCTAGCCCCGGCCGCTTCATAGGCTGAAGCTTATAGGCACGAGCCACCGTGCCCGGCCCCTTATTCTCTTAAAATGGGAGAGAAGCTTTCACGTTCCATATGGGATAATGTATGTGAGGGAAGAATCTCTCTCGACCCCACCATCCAGTGAGCCACCTCTCATGCCCCTCACCTTGAGGTCAATGCTGAGCAGCCACGTGAGTTTGGTCTTGGAGGGACTTCCAGGCAGGGGATGGAGCACCATGCAAGTGGGACCGTGCTCAGCTCTGCAAATGAAGTCAACTCAGGTGGGCGATTCAGAGTTCTCTTTTTGTGCTGACCAGTAACGCTTGCTACACTTCTCTACCTTTTGCAGATCACATCAGAGAAGTACCCTTTGCCAAGGGTGGTAGGTTTTTTTTTGTTTGTTTTTTTTTTGTTTGTTTGTTTGTTTTTTAAGACTAGGTCTCGCTATTTTTGCCCGTGGAACTGCAGGCTCACGTTGCCCAGGGTACCACGGACTCAAGCAATCCCCAGCCTCAGCGTCCCAGGTAGCTGGGATGACAGGCATGCGCCACCACACCCAGCTATTATTTTGGGACTAGGTCTTGCTATGTTGCCCCGGGTGGGACTTGAACCGAGATCCCCAGTCCCAGCCGTGCTCCATATGCTGGTGCTTACAGGCACACTCTACCATGCCCCACCAAGGATAGTAGGTTAATGTCAAGGTTACCAGCTCTTTGGAATAAATTTTGTAGCTAGAGTAGAATCTGCTTCCTGTGGTGCCTTTTTAGTTCTAGGTCACAGGGAGGTTGGGGATGGGATCTAGGGTGGAAATTGGGGCACTGAGAACCTTAGTAACAGTGTTCTAGAGTATGTGGAGTATATTTTAATCACCAGTACAGTTTTACCTGGGCATACCAGTCCTCCCTCTTACTTTAGAAAATTGTTAATGTCTTAAACTTTCTGGGAAGGTCAGCACAAAGTCGTTATATAGGTAGGACCCAGCATCTTTCCCTGCTTTGGAAAATGAGAATCTTCTTTTGGAAAAAGCTACTGAGACTTGGGATCAAGGAATGGTTTCTTGGAACCACTGTCCATCACACTAGGTGGGTGCATACCCAGAGGCCTGTGTTAGGAAGGGGAGCTATTGATCCTACTGCCAGTATTACCTGATGACACCTTTCTGCTCAGGCATGCCCCCAAAGTGTGTGGCCATGCCAGCCAACACACAGGTGGAGCCTCGGCGTTTGGCACAGCGCACACTCACAAAGTCACGGGGCCCCACGAGATTTCCTGCTGATTCTGCAGCCAACTCATGGGTGATGACTGTATCTTTTCCAATCTTCTGCAGGACCTGCCAGGCCACAGGGAATCAGAATCATCACTCAGCAGTACATAGGCTAAGGTACCACCCACAGCTGCAATCCCTTCCTTCTTTGTTCCACTTTCACTTTCAGACCAGGCTCCCATGGGTTCTTGCCACCCATATCTGGATTCTCCTCACCTTGATTTCCTTGACATTTGGGTTCCACTCTCCCATGGCCTCCATGCGATCCACAAGTTCTTCATAGAGCCTTTCCATGGGCTGGTCCACCACCACCTCTAACCGGAATACCTTACCCACATCTGGAACCACTTTACTCAGCACTGTGTCCCCATTCATCTGTCATGAAGGAAAAGAGCTCAGGATAAAGGCTAAGAGGAAAATATTAAGAGCAAAAGGGCCGGGCATGGTGGCGCATACCTGTAGGTGGCAGCCTAGGAAGCCACGTCTGGGACCAGGGATCGCGGTTCGAATCCAACCTGGGGCCCGTAGCGAGACCTCGTCCCCGAAAAAATAGCTGGGCGAGGTGGCGTGCACCTGTAATCCCAGCTACCTGGGAAGCTGAGGCTGGGGATTACTTGAGTCTGTGGTACCGGGCAACGTGAGCCTGCAGTTCCATGGGCAAAAATAGCGAGGCCAAGTCTCAAAAAAAAAAAAAAAGAGCAAAAGGGACTCAGGCATGAGATGAGGAAGGCTGGAACTACTTCTGACTAAATCTGACTAGATAATCTTTCCTGCCATGACCTCAATCTGATCACAACCTGCAAAGTAAACTGCTCCCTGGAAGTTTCCTTGGTGACAAGTGTTTTTTGTTTTTTTTTGAGACTAGGTCTCACTATTTTTGACTGTGGAACTGCAGGCTCTCGTTGCCCGGGGTACCACAGACTCAAGCAATCCCCAGCCTCAGCTTCCCAGGTAGCTGGAATTACAGGCGCGTGCCACCACGCTCAGCTCTGTTTTTTTGGAACTAGGTCTTGCTACGTGCCCCTGGCAGGACTTGAACCGTGATCCAGGCCCCGGCTGTGGCTTCCTAGGCTGCTGCTTATAGGCATGCGCCACCAACTGAGAAGGCCCTTGAGAAGCTCAAAAGTCCTGAAAGAGACAGAGCTTAGAACAGAAAAATCTGTTCTAAACCAGCTATGATGTAGGTAGAATGTTGAACAGGCTCTTGATTATTTTGGTCTAACACCTCATTTTATATGAGAAAGTGGGACTAGAGCAAGTCAGGGAGTTGCCTGGGGAGCCTTAGTGAAGAACAGAGCTGGGCCTAGACCCCTTTGTTCCTTGACTCCCAACTTAGTCTTTTTTTTTCTCTCCTTCCTTCTCCCCTCCAATGTAGTGTCTTAACCTAGAACTTGGAGGAGAGATTTTACCTGGATTTGGGGCAATAGGCAGCACATAAGCATTAGGTGAAGGGAAAGAAACCACCAAAGTTGCAATAGAATCATTGACTTTAACTTTTTTTGAGACTAGGTCTCACTATTTTTTGCCCGTGGAACTGCAGGCTCACATTGCCTGGGGTACCACAGACTCAAGCGATCCCCAGTCTCAACCTCCCAGGTAGCTGGGATTACAGGTGCGCACCACCACACCCAGCTATTTTTGGGGACTAGGTCTTGCTGTGTTGCTCCGAGCGGGACTTGAACCGCAATCGCTAGCCCCGGCCGCTTCATAGGCTGAAGCTTACAGGCACGAGCCACCGTGCCCGGCTCCAGAATCATTGACTTTAAAACAAGGGCCTTGCTGCTGGCTCCCGGTGAAGGTGGATGCTCTGGAGCAGAGAACCCATGAGGGCTGGTCCCATCTGTATTCTAGTTCAGTCTTGCTGCAAGTAAGCTTGGGTCACACAGGTGACAGATACTTCATGATCTGCTGAATGGGTATGCCACATACTTACAGGGTACTTAAAGATACTGAAACTATTTCTCGAAGTCAAATCTCCAGTGTCTGATGGGAGAAAGAGATATCTGAGCATATATTTTGGGAAAGGGAATAGTCAAGTTAAAACTCCTTGCTTCCCAGTCACAACTGCCTATAACCGGAGCAGAAGAACAGTGACCTTTGAAGATGGCAATGGAATCGTGAGGAACAGTAGGTTCCCCCATGACCATCCTTACCTGCTGATTCTCCTTCTTCCAGCCCTCCTGGTTGCTGAAGATGCTCAGGGCCTTCTGCATGGCCTCCTCTCCTTGCTGGATGTAGGCCAATTCCTTGTCACTATAGAGAGCCTCTTCCAGCCGAGAACCTGGACATAGAACTGAGGGTCAACTGAGCTTCCTTCCGGTCCCAGAGCCTCCCACCAGCTTGCATCCCTTTGAGATCTGGACCTCTCTTTTCCTTAGAGAGCCAAGACTATAGTCATAGGGTCCAGCCTGCAGGTCAAGTTAGACATAGCAGCTGCAGCTGACAGGGAGGGGATCTGGCATTATTTAAAAAAATGAGCGCAAGGTGGGGACTAGGGTAAGAGAGGGCACAGGGGTCTTAAGCAGTGTTTGCACCCTGGGAGCCTCCTGTCACTGCTAGAGGCCCGGAAACCTCAGCACTTACCAAGCAGAGAGCTGCGCCGTCTGACCTGGTTCATCCATGCACTGGGCAATGGCCCCCCCAGTGCCCTTCGGTTCAGCTCTTGGCCTATGGCTAGCATGGCTTGTTGCCTCAGCCCTGCAGGGAAGGGAAGGAAGGAAACTGTTGCCAGGGTGCTCAAAAGCCCCTTAGAATTGGATTATTTCACTCCCATCTCGCCGCAGGCAAGGAAACTGACTTGGAGAGGACTCTCTTAGGAACACCCTTTCCCAGCATGAACCTGAACTAGAGCCAGAAGCTCAACTCCTGGTTCAGTGCTCGCTCCACTAGTCTAGGCCACTGCCTGGGCTCAGATGTGAATCTGCTGCCTTCCATCTTGTCTGATCAGGCCTTGTCCTGAGGGTGGAGCTGCACAAGGTCCTGCCTTTATGCAAGGAGAAGTTTGTTCAAACAACCAGTGCTGTGCTGCTTCAGGAAAATAAGGACACCCACGCCCTGTGGTCTGTGTGCTTCTAGTGTTAGCTGCTGATAAGTCTTAGGGATGAACTGGGAACAGCCTCACTGCTGGTGCCTGTCTTCCATCTGAAGGGTGGAAGCTAATTTAACCCTATGTGAAGATGATTGGCGAGGATTTGTTTAGGCTGCATTGTGGGCCCTGCAGCAGCAGCAGAGGGTTGACACATGACCTTGGGTCCCCGCTCTCCTCAGTGACCTTTAGTAACTGTTTTGTTTTTTTTTTTTTTTTTTTTTTAAGACTAGGTCTCGCTATTTTTGCCTGTGGAACCACAGGCTCATGTTGCCCGGGGTACCACGGACTCAAGCGATCCCAGCCTCAGCTTCCCAGGTAGCTGGGATTACAGGCACACGCCACCATGCCCAGCTATTTTTTTGGAACAAGGTCTTGCAATGTTGCCTTAGCGGGTCTCGAACCGAGATCCCTAATCCTGGCCGCGACTCCATAGGCTGTCGCTTACAGGCATGCATCACCATGCCCAGCCTTGTTTTATTTTAAGAGACTAGGTCTTGCTATGTTGCCCAGGGTAATCTCGAACCTGCGGACTCAAATGATTTCTAGCCTCAGCCTCCTGGTAGCTTGGATTATAGGTGTGCACCACCACACCCGGCTTTTTTTAATTTTTATTTTTTAGAGACGAGGTCTCGCTATGTTGCCCGGGATTGTCTCAAATCCATGAACTCAAGTGATTCCTAGCCTCAACCTCCCAGTGGCTTGGATTATAGGTGCATACCACCGCACCCGGCTTAGTTACTGGTTTTTGTCTCTTGCCTGTGTGGTAATAACAAGACTTCCCTCCCTAACCTACGTTCTCTCTTTGCCTTACTCTAGTGTTTCACCCCCCTTCCTTTCTCTTCTCCCCCTTTCCTGCCTGCTCACATCAGACTTGTGAGCAGGGCTGGAATCGGGTCTTAGTCTATTCCTACCACTCTGACTGAGATCTTCCTGGTACCCCTCCTAGAAGAAGATAAAGTCAGGAAAAGTTCAAGAAAGATTGGAACCTGGAAGGCAACTCGA
The DNA here is from genome assembly GCA_004024945.1 of Uropsilus gracilis. Taxonomy (NCBI): domain Eukaryota; kingdom Metazoa; phylum Chordata; class Mammalia; order Eulipotyphla; family Talpidae; genus Uropsilus; species Uropsilus gracilis. Next base: position 86,432 of record PVHY01001767.1, read on the forward strand.
CGTTACAGAATCTGGGGAGGGGGGAATGTGGGCACTTTAGATGGCACCCCACCTCAGGTAGGAAAATGGAGGTCTAGAAGGCAAGTGATGTGCATAGGCTTACTGGCACAGAGGCATCACTGTGGTCAGAAGTGGGTGACCTGATGCCTATTCAAGCACTTCTGCAGTAAAACCCATGGCCTGAGAGCATCTGGTCCCCTCAAAATACCTCCCCCATGGGGAACTCACCCTTCATGTTGCGCACATGTCTGTAGGAGCTCCCAGCACACAGCTTAAATGTTGCTAAGAGCATTTTTTCCTGGCAGAGGTGGGTGCTGTGCTGCTACTGCTTCTGCTCTTGCAGTGACTTCCTCCGTCCTTCCCAGGTCTATCAAGTCCACCTCTTGGTCCTGCAGCTGTGGCTGAGACCCAGTGTGGTCTGGGTCTTAAATGCCCCCAGCTGAAGGCTGTGCTTCATTCCCGGGAGATAAAAAAGCCATCATTCACTGTGCAAAGGAAGGGGTCAAGGGTAGAGAGATTGCCTCACAGAGCTGCTTTGGCCATTTGTGGGGAGCAGTGGGGGGTGGTGGTGAGGAGTGTGTTTAAAGGACTAAAGAGGTTGGCGCCTAGCTTGGATGGGTGAGGGGAGAAAAAGAGAAGTCAACGTTTTGGAGAAAGCCTGCGTCATAGCACAGCATTTCTCAAATAGCTCTAGGATTCTCTTTAAAGGGCAGATTTCTAGCCCTAGTCCTCAGAGACTCCAGAAATAACAGGTCAAAGAATTGAGGCTCAGAAACCTGCATTTAAAAAAAAATGGGCAGGTAATTACCATGCAGATAGTCTATAAACCGCACAGCCTGCTTTGGGAAACGTTGCCCTATGGAGTGAGGTGTTGGCTAGGAGAGCGTAGTGAGTCAACGTTTGGTAGAGGCCAGCCAGCCTGCCTCTGGGTAAGGAGCCTGAAGTGCAGAGAATGCAAGTGAGTTGTAGTAGGTTGAGCAGCTGGTCAGTGGCAGGGGTGGGGCAACACATTTCATTTTTACTGAGTTCTTCCTGCCACTCCAGGACCACCACTTCTTGTGCTCAACTTCAATTATTTACTCTTCCATTTATAAAAAGCAACTTCATCAGTCCTGTTCTTGCCTTCTTAGGGGTTTGTGCTAGAGCACGATGATACCTCAAGACTGAGTCCTGAAAGCCCACAGAACAGAGGGTAGAAGTGGCCAGGGACAGCAAGACAGGGGGCTCCTGGGCAGCCATGTCCTGTGACCTTCCTCACACTTCGCTGGAGAAACCCAAGCTGAGCTATTGGGCTGACATGCTGAAATGTGGAGACGACACGGTGCTGAACTGCTCCCTCAGTCTTTGCAATTGGGGGCTCCATGCTGTTAGTCAGGATTTATGACACAGCTGAGAGGCCTCTTCTCCAAAGTTCCAATGGTGCTCCCTGACCCAGAGGCAGATGGTCTCCCAGTCTGATCGGATTGACCAAAATCTTTTCTTTTTTTTTTTTTTTTGAGACTAGGTCTCGCTATTTTTGCCCGTGGAACCGCAGGCTCTCGTTGCCCGGGGTACCACAGACTCAAGCAATCCCCAGCCTCACCTTCCCAGGTAGCTGGGATGACAGGCGCGCGCCACCACGCCCAGCTATTTTTTTGGGACTATGTCTTGCTACTTGCCCCAGGCAGAACTCGAACCGCGTTCCCTAGCCCCGGCTGCTTCATAGGCTGAAGCTTACAGGCACGAGCCACCGTGCCTGGCTCAAAATCTTTTCACTCTAAGGTTGTCCTTGAGGTTCTTTTAAGCGAGATTCACCTGGCAAGAACCTTAGGGGATAGAGAGAATCAGATCAGATTTGCCCCTGGTCTGGGGTCTGTCTCCCGTATAACAGAGTTCTTTGTCCTCTGAACACTTCCCAGAGATAGAGGCAAGACCTACAAATTGGGGAACAGTAGCAAGTCTCCACTGGCTCTCCCTGTCTCCCTCACTCCAGAAAAGATGAGAGGATCTGCTGAGAGCCAGCCAGGGTGTCTAGAGCCCGTACTAAACAGGCTCCACCCAACTGCCCATTTCATTCCCTGCTTAAAGTGGAAAGGGGCCCAGCAATTCTTATCGTGGTTACTCTCTGAGCAGCAACTGCCTGAAGATGCCCCCTACATAGTTCAGACTGCCGTGCCCCCCCCCCTTTTTTTTTTTGAAACTAGGTACCGCAGGGTCATGTTGCCTGGGGTGCCACAGACTCAAGAAATCCCCAGCCTCAGCTTCCTAGGTAGCTGGGATTACAGCCATGCGCCACCATGCCCAGCTATATATTTTTTTGGAAATGGGTCTCACAGTTGTGCCCCAGGCGGGACTCGTGGCTGAAGCTCACAGGCACGAGCCACCATGCCCGGCTAAGTTCTTCTTGACCATCTAGATGTTTTGGGAAATCTTGACTTTCTGACTCAGATCCTTACCCATCAGCACCACTAAAGAGGCACACTTTGGTTCTGATTTGTTGATGGTTCGTGTGTTTGTGCTTTCTTCTGTGGAACTGTTTCTTCCTGAAGCAAGTGCCATGTCCACTTGCCTTCTCAACCCTTCTCCCCAGCACTCAGTTCCAGGCTGGGCAAGAGCAGGTTCGGCTCCTGAGCTATTGGTCTCTTCACTTGGCAGACTTGCCCGTAGGCTGTTCAGTTCTTGCAGAGTCCCAGGGAAGCCAGCGGTGGAAGGCGAGTTAGTCTCTATAGTTTATCTCCAGCCTGTGGCCTGGACCCTTTGCTTTTCATAGGCAATGAGAGAACATTCTGAGAAGACTAGATGCCAGCTGCTTCAGGACTCTCCTCCCTACAGGCTACACGTGCACCCAAATCACATGTGTGCGTCAGTGAAGGTGGTGGGGAGTGGGGAGGGGATTATGAGGCAACCCATGCAGATAATGTTCAAGGTCCTGCTGTTGCCATCCTGTGGAGAATTATAACGGCTGAGAGGAGGTGCTATGGGAAAACTAGAGGACTGAGGCACATGGCTGTTGCTGAGGTCCAAAGAGGCCACTGACTCATGGAGTGACCTCCCTCAAGGCCAAGGTCCTCTTCCTCATCCTTTCCAGGCTGAATGACTAGTTAACTCTCACTGTCCCTCTGAGCAATTAGGTGTGTGTGTGTGTGTGTGTGTGTGTATGTGTGTGTGTGTGTAGAGGGGTGTCAGGGGGATGGCAGCTGGGAATTTCCTCTGGTTCTAGAAGTTGTATTTGGTTTTGCTTTTAGATAACCAAGCTCCTAAGGGAGGAGAAATCAGATGGATACAGTCAGGAGGATGGTAACTCAGATACGGCTCAGGTGTGCAGAGTACTGGAGAAGGCCCCAGGGTGAGCAGAGGGAAGCAGGACTTTGGAGCAGAAAAAAGGACTCCACTGATTTACTCATTCATCAGGTCCTGTGTTGCGTATGCATGCAACTGAACTTGCCAAAAAAATGAACCATGTGGGTAGCTCTCCTGCCTACCTGACTATGCAGGTGTTTCTTTTCACAAACCTTTCCCTTTGAAAAGCTGCAGCTCTTTCTGCCCACTTATATCTGTGCAAATATATTCTCCTTTCCTTTTCCTAATAAACATATCCTTTTAAAATGTAAACTACACACACATTTCTACTCTGTGGACTATAAAAAGGAAATGCCTGGACTACTACAGCTGGAAAAATGAAACAACTGAAAAATGAGATGATCACCGACTTGTTCAAGCCCAAAGGGGCCACTGGGAGAAGGCAGCAGAAAGTTATGTTACGTCTTCTTGTTGGGTTTAAGGTTTCACGGCAAGCAGGCCGGCTAGGCAGCAGGGCAAGGGGCCTGGGAGGCAGACAATTCCCCAGAGCTCCAGGAATCTTCACGGTCTTCCTCTAAGTTCTCTCTGGCATCCCTTCTCTGTGCTCTCCTCCTCATAGTCTCAGTTCCTAGGCCTTGGTGTGCCATAGGACATACATGACATACTCATACTCATGTGACATACTCACACACACATGTATCCACTGGGCCACTCCATGTAACAGTCGCAGATAGGATACAACCCTGCAAGGGCTGGTATTGAGGCCAATGGTGGGTTAAAACCCTGATAATTCATTTACCCTACAGTTGCCACATCAACTATAGGGACAGAAAACAGATCAGTGGTTGCCAGGGACTGGAGAAGGGAGAAGTGAAACACCAAGGGATAAGGATGGTTATATAACTCTATGCTTTTGTTAGAATTCAGAATTGTAAACTAAAAGGATTAAATTGTACTGTATATACATTTACTGTATGACTTATACAGTCAACAATATTGGGTCTTCGATGGATTCCTAGGAAACCTGAGCTGCTAAGCTTGAAACATAACTGGCCTTGAGCTCTCTTTCTAATTCTCGCTATTGGCGACCTGGTGCCCATCACCTCTCACTAGCCTGTAGTGCAGTGGCATTTGAGGCTATTTTCTACCCCTGGATCCAATCGAGTGGCAACAACTGCTACTGAGTGACTGGATTAAAGGGGAAAAAGGAGAATGGGTAGAAAAAGAGGCAACACATTGAAATAGAACAGAAAAAGGACCCAATTTTATTTTCTGCTTCTAAGTACTCCTGACAGAGCCCAAGGGGAGTCCTAACCAAGGTGAACCAACCCAGAATTTTGAGGGGCAGGCTAGAGTCAAGTATACTCACTTTCTAGGATTGATTTTCTGGCACTTTCAGACTAGAACTTGGAAGAGGGAGAGGAATTTTTCATTTTGAACCATTGGACACAAGATCTGCTGTGTGTAAAGTTGTTATAAAGGATAGCACTTATAAGGTAACCTGCTGTTCTTACCCAGGAACTCCCGGAGAGGCAATATGCAAGGTGGAGGGGCATCACAGTTAGGTGTGAAACAGGTATAAGAGTGTATGTTTACTTCCAGCAACCGTGACAAGTGTCCCCTAAATGCCTTCCTCCATGAGTCTCTGGGATTCTCTTCTGGACATTTATTTTTACATCACCCTCTCCAGATTAGAGGCAAAACACTAGGATAAACCATTAAGTACAACTGTTTCTTCATAAATTACCTGTTTTAAAACTAACCCAATGATGATTAGAAGGCAAATGCTTATAGGCACTGGGAGCTTAACATGCTAAATATATTTCATACTATAACTCAGACATAGAAACTGGTTGGAATATCTTAAGGCTGTTTCTACAGTATAGATTTTAAAAAGGAAATATCTGGAATAATTCTACACTTGAAAAGCAAAACACCTGAAAAATGAGACAATTCGTGACTTGTTCAAGCCCCAATGTGCCAGAGAGAATGAGAATTTTAACCTGTTTCATAAATCCAAGTTCATTAAGTGACATTATATTCTTATCATCTTTTATACTTTGTAATCATTACTCTTCAACAATCATGTCAGAAAACTGGCACCACCAAGGGTTATGTTATATCGTCACCAACACCACTTCACCTTATGTTCCTTTTTGATGAAAATATAGCATAAATGGTTGAAGACTTATGTTGTAGAGCATAAAAGAACTTGAAAGGCTAAATTAATCAGCAAGTTAAAGCAGAAGTTACCTTAAACATAATTTGGAATAGCTACTGAAGCAGGAACAAGAGCAGCAGTGATGTTCTTCAAACATGAGATTTCTATTACAATCAGTATCTGCAAACCTTCAGTGAAAACTCCCTCCATAGGCCTGAAAGCTTTAATCAGATACAAACATGGAGAGGAGAGGATTTTAAAAGTAACTAGTAATTTATAATTGTGACTAAGCATGAAACTTAGTGTGTATTTGCTTAGTGTGTAAATGCAGCGTGTGTATTTAATAACTTCAAGAGCTAGAACTTTTTTGCAGTCAACTTGAATTTGCAAAATCACAAGTGCTTTGAGATTCATATTTTATTTACAAGTAAATGAAAACCGTCCCTTGTAAACTATAACTTGAGATGAGAAGCACAAACAGAAGTAGTTGCCGGCTCCACAGGGATGAAAGGAGTCCATGCCTGTTTTTCAAACATTTTGCTATTAAAAAAGGGGAAAAAAAAGTCACTTGATTTCTTCATGTTGCATATGTGAAAGAATTAAAAATAAAAATGATTTTTCAAAATTTTATAGTCTTTAGTCAAATGTGTGAGGTGACCAGGATGTTACTTTTATTCCATGAAAGTGCAAAAGCCTCTGAGTAGAAGACTTAATACTCATCTAGAGTATCTGCTCGAGGAATGGAGAGTCCTCGATCCTTCAGGGCCTGAACTTTCAGCTTCTCTGCTTCCAGCTTGGTCTGCTGTTCTACCCTTTGTTCTTCGAGAATTTCTTCAATAGACACTTGTTGGAGGGGTGTGTCACTCTCCTTTTCCAAGTCCTATTAAAAAAAGCAGGCTTCAAAACCTTCATCTTATTACCAAGATTGAAAACATTATAGTCTAAAGGCAAATGGATTCCTTTATAAGGCTTGGGTTATTTTTCCTAACTATGACAGGGCTGAAATCTCTCTTTTTTTCAGGACAGGTAAGTTTAAAAAAAAAACAACAAAAACGAATAAAACCAAAAAAAGATGCTAGGCGAAACTATTACAAAACACATGAATCACTGTGTAAACAGGGACCTGTATCAGTGTTTAGAGCATCTCTTAGGTTACCCAAAGTCCTATATAGTTAAGGTCTAATTTTTTTTTTTTTTTTTTTTTTGAGACTAGATTGTGCTGTTTTTGCCCGTGGAACCGCAGGCTCTTGTTGCCCAGGGTACCACAGACTCAAGCAATCCCCAGCCTCAGCTTCCCAGGTAGCTGGGATTGCAGGCGCGCACCAGCACACCCAGCTATTTTTTTTGGAACTAGGTCTCGCTACGCGCCCCTGGCCGAACTCGAACCGCGATCCCTGGCACCAGCCGCTTCATAGGCTGAAGCTTACAGGCATGAGCCACCATGCCCGGCCTGGCTAAGGTCTAACTTTTCTTTAAGAACTTTTTTTTTTTTGGGGGGAGGCGAGGTTAGGGCTGCTTGTTTAGAGCTTTCTCTCCAAAACTCAGAGAATTCAAGAGAGAAGTTACTGAGGTCAAAGTGTCATTAGATAAATTTTGTATTTTTACATCAAAATCACCTTAAAATATGGGGGCTGATGCTCAGCAAGGCGGCAGAGTACACTACCTCAAAGTAGCACTACCAGTCCTCACTACACAGGCAATAAACTGTACCTCTGTTACATTAACTTTGAATTATTATTTCCTTTTCCCCCTATAGCAACAGGTCCTCTTGAGAAAACCTCAAGTCACCAGTTAGTTCACTAATTCAATTCAATCTCAATATATTTCCTAATGTTTTTTGCTTTTGAAACACTATCTTTCCCTTATAAAAATACATGCTTATTGTACTGAAATTCAGAAAACAGGTAAACAAAAAATATTTTCTCTACAATTCCAGTATAAATGGATTACCTTTGGTGAATTTCCTTTTAGTTTTTCTATGTATACAGTGACAAATCCAACCATGATAGAAATAATGAATGTAATTTTTAGTTAACATGGCATAACATGCCTATTTTTACTTTGAATCACCTTATAACAATTTGATAAACAATTCTGTAATGCAAA